>PVJA010021856.1:0-35102 GCA_004027025.1 Myocastor coypus
ACAATACTCAGATGGGCCTCCTGCACCCAGCACCATACTAGTTTAATTCAGCTGGGTATAATAAACTGACCACCAGTCGGAAATCCACTAAACTGGTCTAAGCACCTGGGTGACAAGTGCAAGGATCCCAGTTCCACCCCTGATACACATGCTGTGCTGGCCATGGAGCCCCAGGCATGCCATGCTGGCTCTGAAGCTGGGCGCAGTGGCACACACCTGTAATCCCAGTGCTGGGGAGGCTGAGATGGGAGGATCACTATGAGTCTGAACCTCGTAGTGAGACCCTGTATCGAAATTTAAAAAAAAAAAAAAAAAATCAGATAACTATACTTGTGCTCCTGTAGGCTGATCATAGTTTTTGTTTTGCTTTTCTTTTCCAGAACTGGGGATCGAACTCAGGACCTTGCACTTGCCAGGCAGACACATGTGTCCCTGAGCTATCTTCCTGGCCCCTTAGGCTGATCACAGTTTGACAAAAGGTAATCTATTATGTGATTTTACTGTATAGAAGCCCCATACACAAAGAGCTTCAGCAACAATGCCTCTTTTAGGACTTCTGTTTCTTGGGAGCTTTCTCTTAATGAAACTTTCCTACCTTAACCTCCTCTATACTGAAGACCATTCTTTGGAGCTATGAGATGGAATTCAGTACCTCTAAGAAGTTAGGAGGGCCAGACAGATGCTCAGTGGAATAAGCACCTGCTTAGGCAAGCGCAGGGACCAGGGTTCAATCCCTACCACCACATGCCACACTGGCCTCACCCAAGGGCACATCAAGCTGGCCACGAGGACCGGGCATAGTGGCAAGCACCTGTAATCTCAGTGCTGGGGAGGCTGAAACCAAGAGGATCACTAGGAGTCTGAGCTGAGTAGTAAGACCCTGTACCAAATACAAGTTAAAAAAAAAAAAAAAAAAAAAAAAAGGAACTACTTCTCCTAAGAACTCTAAGGCTCTTGTGAAAGTTTTATAGTTTTGCACCCTTGAGCCTGCAATGGATGGAGTCCTGTAGATCTCTTAGATGGCCTCATGTTATCTTTCCTGTTTTTCCCATGCAAAATAGTTATACTCTTTTTAATGCTAATCATTTCAAGACCTTCTCAAGGAAAAAATTTTACCTGTGCTTCTTTTCTGGCAAACATTTTTTTTTCAAATTACACAGCTCTGAATTTTGGTCTGCTTCTCAGAGTGGATGACTAAAATATATCACCAGCAGTAACACCACTGGGCTGCCTTGAAATTCCTTCTGCCGGTTTAATAAGTCTGCCACCAAAATCTCAGTTTCCAGCAAAGTCTCAGGACATGAGTAAAATGCAGACAAATTTTCTGCCAGAGCACAACACACATGGTCTTGAGTCCAACAACTACCAATGGAATTGCTGTCCCCAGTTGAAGCTTCTTGAACCTGGCCTTTACTACCTGTATTTTTTTATCTGCATTCTAATTTTCTGAGCTGTGACCAGAATCTCCCATTAAGTTCAGCTGAGAGCATCAGGCTTCTCCAGTCAGCATCTCCAAACCTTTTCAAACTTGTACAAGGAACCACTTCCAAAGTCTTCTAAATCACATGGTCAGGTAGTCAGGGCAACACATCCATTCCTGGTACCAAAATCTATCTTACTTTCTCATCCCTGAACACAATGCCCAGCCCACAGATGGGTAATTAGCAATGTTTTCAGAAATAAAAATGTATTCAGAGACAAGGAAGGAAAACTATTCAGTTTCAAAGAAGAGTCACCTGTGTCAATCTTACCAAGAAAGGTAAGCAGGACCACAGAGGTTACATGCATGGCTGCCTAAAAGCAAAAGCCTTCCAGTAGCTACCACTATTTGATACTTCCTTGACTCCCTTTTGTATTCAGCTCCACAGTGGTACCTTTTTCAGGTTCATTGGCTCTTTTCATTATGGCATGTACGCACAGATCAAAAACAATAAACAGCTACCATAGCTACAGGACACCATGCCCAAATCCCAGTGAGGAACCGTCGAAGCCCCAGGGAGAATGACAAGCAAGATCTTAAAATGGATCTTTAAAATGCACTACTTTGCCGGGCGTGGTGGCTCACGCCTGTAATCCCAGCACTCGGGAGGCTGAGGCAGGAGGATTGATGCGAGTTCGAGACCAGCCTGGGCTACAAAAGTGAGCTCAGGACCAGCCTCAACTGCATAGCGAGACCCTGTCTCAAAAAGACAAAAAAAAAAAAAATAAATAAAATAAAATAAAATAAAATGCACTACTTCTCCAGCTTACTCACGGGAAGAAACTTTCATCTCCAACCCTGGCACCAAGGACACCAAGAAATACTAAAAACCAGGTTTTTTAACATTTTCTGGCCTTTTTGGTGGGCCAAGGCCTGGCTCAATTTATATATGCACATTTCCTGGCTTTTATTCTACCACTGTATAAATCAGAATGTTTTTGTGCATGGGGGAGGTCAAAGTAGGTGCCTTTACAGTTTGGCCAAATTGTGAATAAACTATTTTTTCCATTTTTATGGGTATTCTTAATGGTGGATGGACAAATAAATTCAGGTAGCTGAGGCTCAGAATATGATGGAGCCCACATTATCATAAGGATTGTAAAAGAAGACACAAACTGTCGCTATCACAGGTGATTAGGATTCTCGGAAAATCCCAAATACCAAAGAACAGATAAATTACTAAAACTACTAGTCAAATTAAGCAAGGTTTCTAAATTCATATAAAGAAAAGGAAATCCTATTTCTATACAACAACAACCAAATCCAATAATAGGCCTTTTAAAGCTATTATTTACAAAAAATTATTATCAAAAAATTAAATATAATGAAAGCTGAACAAGGTTCCAACAAAGAAACTGGAAAACCTTACCGAAAGAAAACAATTCCACACACTATGCATACATCTTATAAATATATTAAGCTAAATAATACAAAAAATGTGCCAAGTTATTCCATGTATATACAACTTTGTTTTAACAAGGAAAAACCCACCGCTTAGGAATGAATATCCAGTCAAAGAGGAGAAGGATGAGAAAATGATCTGCCTTTTATAAAGCCAGACTAGTGATTTCCTATAAGACACCAAGGAGAGAAAGCCCCAAAGAGAAGCAACGCTTCATTTCCTCTCCTAAGTGACAGGTTAATATTCACTTCCTACTTAACTACATGGTTTTCTTTGCTCTATGTTCTCTGTACATGTATTACGTTTACTTCTTTTTTTTTTTTTTTTTTTTTGGTACCAAGGATTGAACTCAGAATCTTGTAGCCTGCCAGGTAGGTGCTAAAGGTTAAAATGCTATGATCTGAAATATTATGCAGCCAATAAAATTCATTTTAAAATTAAAGAGATTTATGGTTACTATATCAATGTCCATGAAATACTATTACATGAAGGTAAATTATTACAATTAGATCAAAGAAAATTAAATCCTTAAAGGGTATAGTATTCACTGTGTGTTTAAGTTTACTTACAAGAAAAAGTCTACACTAAAATATAATCTTCCAAGTGAAGGGATGATGTGCTTTCTTTATTTTTCCCTTTTGTATTTATACTATTACATTCATCCCTCAGCTATTTCATGTCTTGGATGTTGCTACCAATAGTACTTTCAATTTGTAACTGTTGGCCGTTACTGCGGATTCTTTTAATTTTGTTCTCGTACGGCTTGACTCTGGCATGACTCTCCCAACCTAGTTGTCAGCAGCAGCACTGTTCTCAGCTCAGCGCCAGGGCCCTCAGAAAACACAGGATGTCGTACAAGTGACAAGATTATGGAATATTCTAAACATCTGGACATCTAAAAGACACCCACACACTCACATCACACGCCTCAAGGACTTTGTCCACAGACGGACAAGACATCCAGACACCTCTGACCACTGACGCATCTCTGCTCCCTATAGGTGGCCTTCTCACCCTGTCTGCCTCTACCCAGGCACAATACATTTCCTGCCAGATCACCTTCACACAAGTTGGTGGTCTGGGCTGTCTCAGTCTACGTCATACCTCACAGCTCCATTACTTCAAAACTAAAGATACAAGCCGGGCGTGGTGGCTCATGCCTGTAATCCCAGCACTCGGGAGGCTGAGGCAGGAGGATTGATGCGAGTTCGAGACCAGCCTGGGCTACAAAAGTGAGCTCAGGACCAGCCTCAACTGCATAGTGAGACCCTGTCTTAAAAAAGACAAAGAAAATAAAAAATAAAAAATAAAAAATAAAAAAAATAAAGATACAGGTTGCCAGATTAAGTACAATAAGCAGTGGACTAACATTATGAAATCAGTGTTTTTGACATACTTACATAATGACTGTCACATTTTTCTACATCTAGTGAACCTAAGATCATGTTCCTAGTCACTACTACAGAAAACTAGTTTTAGGAGCAAATCCTACCCTCAAGGAAAAAGAAACCATTCTGGATGTGATATGTCCTTAGCAATGAGCAGTAACTAAGTCAAGGAGGCAGCTAAGGTGTGTCAAATCTGTAGATTATTCAAAATTTCGAGGGGCCCGGCGAGATGCCTCAGTGGTCTAAAGAACCTGCTTGGGAAAGCTTGGGAGGCTGCAGGGACCGCGGTTCGATCCCTGGCACCACATGCTGTGCCAGCCCTGCCCTCGGGCCGGCTGAGCCGGCCATAAAAATGAGTGAATAAACAAACAAAGGTTCTGAAACAAGAAAAAAAATAAAAATAAAAAAGATTATTCAAAATTTTGACAGTTGAGAACCATGCATACTGTCAGCTACTATTTTATTTTATTTATACAACTCATTTAATCATAACCCTACAAGGTAGATACTTTGATTTATAGCTAATTATCATGAGTAGGATTTAAGTTGGATGACCAAGCACTTCTGACACTCAAACGAGCTATATGGCCTCCAAACAAAAAAATAAATACCACTTTGCGGGACAGTTGAGCAAACATGTAACATCCAAAGCAATGAGAGACAAGATCATCAACTGAAAATATTCCCTTCATTTCTTTCTGAGAATGAGCAAAATGAAGATACAGAAACTGAAAATACAACCAGATAACCTGAGAAATCTCACACATAAAATTTAAAAGGATGTCAGGGCACAAATTACACATAATCAACACCCATTCCATAGTGTTTAAATTGAGGATTAGCAATAGCAAATATTTCTCTAGAAGCAAACATCAGATTATCCTGCCTCAGTACCTGCTTTGTTTACATATATCTCTGTTGATAGGAACTTCTCTACATAATTAACTATTTACCTCTCACTTTGCATTCCACACAACAAATCTTTCAAAACTCAAACACAGAAGTAGATACATATTGAAGAGTCTATCTCAGAGGAGCTAGCTATGTTTTCTGGACCAATTTTTTAAACCCAGATATAATCTTCATAAAGGAATTGAAAAAGGAAGACAATGTTCAGGGAGATAAAGTATCTTCACAATGGTCTTTCATTATGTTTACATGAATATGTATCAAATTCAAATTTTCTTAATAAACATTTATTTAAAATGAAATGAAGTTTAATCTACATGCCAGGGCTCCCTATCACTAACAACAACAACTGGTGCATGTATTATTTTTTGCCAATACAATTTTGACTGGATCCATCTAAACTCACATTGAGGCCAAATACTTCAACCTGTCCTGACCCTTTTATAATCATTTATTACAGAAACAAAGGAAATGAACATACAAGTGTTTTCCCTAATAACATTTTAGGTTCTAGCTATAAAAATTCCACATCAATACATAGTACCACTTAATACTTTATCTAGTATAACAGTTTCTTCCCCTAAGTTAAAACATCTGTAGTAACAAAAATTACAGTAATTTCTCAGCAACTAACTGTTGACTAAGTGAATGTCAGGGAAGCACACATCAGTTCAGCTGCCACACAGCACAATGCTTTAGCTACAAGGGACCCTACCTGTGTAAGTACCGTAGTCTTCTGCTTTAGCAATGCAGCCCAGATACAATAAGCATTAAAAAGCTTAAGAGCTTAAGTAAAACTAAAGTGATCTCTGGAGTGTGTGTCTGCTTCTATATTTGAGTCCAGAAAGATTTCTTGTATGGAATGCACAGTGAGAGGGAAATAGTCAATTATGAAGACAAGTCTCTGTCAGCAAAGACACATGTAAATAAAAATACTGGAGCAGGATAATCTGATGTTTGCTCCCAGAAAAATACTTGCTATTGCTAAACCTCAATTTAAAAGTGTAAGGAGACTTTCTTTCATTGAATTCTACCCTCCCCTGCAAAAAACTTACCTGGTCTTGGCGTAGATTAAAAAAAGATAAAATTTTTCAGGGATTCAATATGTTTCTAAAATAAACAACACTATGAATCGTGCACATTAGTTCCAAAATTTATGTCATTTCCTACATTACAGCCTATAAACAACTGTTATGCTTTTCCTTGGTGAAGTAAAGTGAATCCCACTTGCCACACATTTTTTTTTTAAATTGTATGTAGCATCTCACTACACAGTTCAGAGTCGTAGTGATCCTCCTGTCTCATGTCAAACTTGGGCCCTTGCCAGGCAGGCGCTTAGACTGCTGAGCTATCTCCCCAAGCCCAAATCTTGATTTCTCTACTTATTCATAACCAAAACTTAAATGACCGAAAAAGAAAATTATCAGGGCTGGGGAGATAGCTCAGGGGCACAAGTGCCTGTCTGACAAGTGCAAGGTCCTGAGTTTGATCCCCAGTTCCAACAAAAAAAAAAAAAAAGAAGAAGAAGAAAAGGAAGAAAATTCTCACCAAAAAAAAAGGAAGAAAGAAAGAAAGCAAAGAAAATTCTCATCAGGAATACAACTCAACATCACAGCACACCTAGCAAGTACAAGGTCATGAGCTCAACTGCTGGTAGAAAGAAGAACAGATGGATGGATGGATGGATGGATGGATGGGAGGGAGGGAAGAAAAAAGGAGGGAGGAGTGGAGTGGGAGGATGAGACAGCAAGAGAAAGAGAAAGGGAAACAGAAAGAGAAAGAGGGAGAGAAAAAGAGAGAAATAGAAAGACAGCAAGAGAAAGAGCAAGGGAGAGAGAGATTCTCACTGGAAAAATGAATGACCATGTGAAACTTCACTAAGTATAAAGAGGTACTCAGTTGATTTCAAATTCCTAAACTTGAGTATTCTATACATATTTTCTCTGTTTTTTTAATGGCTGGCTCAGCCTGCTCTGAGGGCGGGGCTGGCGCAGTATGTGGTGCCAGGGATCGAACCTAGGTCCCTGCGGCCACCTAAGCTTTCCTAAGTAGGCACTTCAGACTGATGAGGCATCCTGCCAGCCCGCTATACACATTCTCTTGCTTTCTCCTTAAACACTAGTGAGGAAAATCTGAACATATTTTATCTGCTGCAAAGTATACTCATCTTCTAAAATAAAAAGACAAGAGAAAATGGGGCCGGCAAGATGGTTTAGCGGTCTAAAGTGCCTGCGCAGGAAAGCTTAGGCAACTACAGGAACTGCGCTTCAATTCCCAGCACCACACGCTGCACCAGCCCCACCTCCAGGGCAGGCCATAATAAACAAAGAGACCAGAAAAAATGTCTTCCTTCTCCTACTAACAGAATCACATGAAACAAGCAAAAACAGATACAGTGGAACAATTACAAAACTAATAAAGTACATAATTTTTAAATAAGACAGTTAACCTCTCCATGCTACAGTTTCCTTTCAGTAAAATGAAGAAAATAGTATCACTGTCCTGTGGTTCTTGTCAGAATTTTTAAAAACACAGTATGTAAGAATCCACAATAGCACTATCAAAGAACATGCCACTGGTATGCAGGGTAAACTAGATTTCTAAAGTACATTTTTCTTTTTTTCTTTTTTTTTTTTCTTCTTTTTTGTATTTTAGGAGGGTGTTCAGGGTCTCACTACTAACCAGATCAGACTCATAGTGATCCACCTGTTTACAGCCTCCCAAGAGCTGAGATTACAGGGGTGAGCTACCACGCCCAGAGCAATTGCCATCTTAGAACACGCCAGGGGCGGGCCCAGCATGGCAAGCCTGGGGATCAAACCCCGGACCCCTGTGCCTGCTTGCAGGCACTTTTCTAAAAAACATTTTCTTTGGTTTGTTTTCCTGGCTTTTTTCCCTAGGTATTAACGTGAAAGGCTTCCTGCAAGAAACCTGGCATCTACAATCTTGTCCTCGTATTTAGTTAGGGTGACCCAGGTTTTGGTCAGCAGAATGGATTCAAAACAAATGATAAAGGTAAAATAGATTACCAAGCAACATCTCATAACTGAGAGGTATTACGCCACACAAAGCAAACAGCTTCTCGAAAAGATATAAACAGACTGCTCTAAGCTGAAACACATTTCCTGAGTGACTTACATTGCTATTCAGAGACGCTCAATATTCACTTTGATTAATTTTCCATCTGCTCTCGAGACCCTGAACATTTCAGCTTTCAAGTTCTGCGCTTAACCACCACCATTCGATTCCCCATACCTCATCCCCTGCTATCCACACGCAGCAAGAGTCAGAAGGTGACTGCTTCAGTGGACCAACCAACAGAATGGAACACTCAACAGAGCATTCAACGGAATAGTACAACACTTCTGTTGAGCAAAACTCACACTGGCTTTTCACTGTTGTAGTAAGGTTATATTCCCTTATTTTATGAATACAGCTTTACATGCTCCCTTGCTAACAGAAATAAAAATTCCATGCATAACTTTTTCCTTTTCATATGCTTCATCAAGCCAAGAGTGGAGCAGTTGCACTCTGCCAGAAATTCTGACAGGATTAAGAAGGAACCCTGGTGAGGCCAGCACTCTGCATAGACAGCAGGAAAGGCTGTGGGTGCAAAGTGCTATCTGCCATGCAGAGGCCCAGTGAGGACCCAGACACTCACTTGCTGGGCTCAGCCCACACCACCTGACTTGCCATGGCCAGTGAAATCTGAGCAGAATGACATGTGCCACTGCCAGCCAAAGCGAGAGCACATGGTTTAGCCGGGTCTCTTCTTTACCCAGCAACTGATACAGGTCCTGCATATAAAAAAAGCTACTCAACCAGGTCGAGTGCCATGCTCAGGTGACATAGTACAAAGCTGTTGTTGGCCAAGAGACAGATAGCATCACCAAGAAACAACCTTTTTTCTTTGTCACTGAGGTTTGGGGGGTCATTATTACCTATGTAAACCCTGACTAGGATACTGATTTGCTTTGCATTGATCATTCTCATTAATGTCCTGAGCACATATGCCCAAAATGTGTGTTTATAAATTATATGCATGTACTAATATTGTAGATTATGTGCAAAAAATATCTTACTCCTCAAATTTATTAAAATGGAATGAAATTAAAAATATACACAAAGAATTAGTGACATCTCAGCTAGCAAACTTAATTCTTCCCATAATTTCACAAACCAAACTGCACGAGAACCAAAGCAAATTTCCCCATAAGGTTAACACTGAACCGAACTGCCATAGTTACTCTTCTCTCACTGCTGGGACAAACACCCAACACTCAGAACAAGGGAAGGAAAGGTTTATTTAGCTCACAGTTACTGGAAGTTTCGGTCCATATTCAGCTGGCTCCAAGGTAGAGTGGCACATAGCAGAAGCCAACCTTTCATGGCAGCTGATAAGAGCAAGAGCACAGGGAGAGACCTAGCCGAAGCTCAAGCAGCTAACTTCTCCTCACTTACACTGAAATGCAGATCACCTGCCCCAGGCAGGTGCAGCACCCATTTCCACAATAATCATAAATTCCAGAAGCCACCCCATGACCACATGAGGCTTTGGGGGGGACACCTATACACAAACCATAACACTAACCATTGAACTTAATTCAATTCTCATTCAATTAGGTTTACAACCAAAAACATGGAAAGAATTAAGTTTTCTTTCTTTTTTTTTTTTTTTAATTTCTTTTTTTAATTTATTTTCTTTTCTTGTTTCAGAACTTTTGTTTGTTTATTTATTTATTTCTATGGCTGGCTCAGCCTGCCCTCAGGGCAGGGCTGGCACAGCATGTGGTGCCGGGGATCCAACTGTGGTCCCTACAGCTGCCTAAGCTTTCCTAAGCAGGCGCTTTGGACCACTGAGCAATCCTGCCGGGCCCCAAGAATTAAGTTTTCAAAACAGTGGGCACCACTGTATTTATTTCCTTCCCACACTCCCAAATAATTATCTTGGACTCACCACCTTTGGAACCATTGGTCTTTTATACTGGCCCCTAAAGTACAGACTATAAATAAGGCCTCCCAGAGACTTAAGCTGCTTAAGCCTCCAACCAACAATGCCCATAGCATTCACAAATACTTTATAGGAGTCTCTGTTTGAATACACACAGCTCCCCCACCCAGCCTATCTTTAAATGTGTACTGCATGCCTTTCAGATTTGCTGGTGAAGCTCTAAAATTGTCCATTTCCAGGCTACTAGACAGGTTGAAATCTTTTTTTTTTTTAAGTTAAACTCCATAGTTTTTATTTTTATTTTTTTAGTTCATAGCATAATCTTTTGATTACTTTTAATAAGAGATAACAATGAGTTTCAAAACATGTTAGTACATTCACAATAATTGACACACTGCATATTGTTGTCCTCATAAAAGTTATACAAAGCACAGAGTGTAGATAATTTTCTAATTGATATTGATAGAGGAAAAAAAAAATTTCTTTGCACTAAGTGAAAGTAGTTGTATACATAGTCCAATGTTTCATAATGGCAGTGGGTTACCGGTGAAACTGGCACTGTTGAAGGCTGTTGACTTAAGCCTCTTACAGCTCACCATACTAATCTAGCTCTGCATTTTATGCCTCATAATTAAGCTTTTCTGCTAGGTGTTCAAGGGCAAGTTAAAGCAAGACCCGTCTAACAAAACTTTCATCATTTGTATTTTCCAAGGGCAAATCTCCTCAGGATTAACTTTGGAACCAAATACAGTGCTCTGTAGAACTGTTGTCAGTGTCAGCCACCGGGACGAATCACAGCCATTGCTTGACCAGTTTGCTCTCTGTGAAAGCCTGAGAGAATGTTTTCTCCCCAGGTGACTCTCCCTAGACACACTATACTTCATTTATCTCTTTCCTCTGAGGTCCCATAATCTCCTTGACCAGAAAATTTAGGAAACCACTGAGTTATAGGATGTTACAGCACAGGTTCACTTACATCCTAAGTCCTCACTGACCTTGAAGGGCTGGAGCCAAAATGATAGCTATCCTGGTAGCCCTTCTTTTTCTCCAATTTTTGGTCTGTTAACTTAAAGATTCTCAACCCTCCAGCAGAGAAGCTTCGTGATACTATTACTCTATAACATAGGTAATTGAGCTCAACATCACTGCCTTTCTGAGTATCAAACATCATAGACTTAGCTTGACATTGGTATTTTCCTTCAATCATTGATATTCTAATAAATATAGAATGTGATAAAAGCAGTTACATTTTTACACAGACAGAAATCTAAGGATGAACAAAATTGTAGCCTGTCAAGCCTATGGCATTTTGCCTAGTCTCTTATTCTCAATTAATACCCTTTTTTTTGTTTTTTTGTTAACCAACCATTTACTTGAGAGAGAGTATAGCAGTGAGTTTACATTAGAAGCAGTACACATCTAAAAGTCCAGAATGACACACATTCCAAGCGTAGCTTTAGTGGTGCTTCAAAAGTCTTTGATCTCCATTCAGCTGTGTTATGCCTTTCCATTTTTATTTCTTCTTTAGATTTCTTATACTAGGGAGACTACACAATATTTAAAAATGTAGGTCTGGTTTATTGCACTTATGAGTATATGTTCAATATACATCCATTTATATATGAAGTCTTCCAGTTTATCATTCTTTATAGCTGAGTAGTACTCAATTATATAAAAATACCACATCTTTTTCAACCATTCTTCAAATGATGGGTATTTTGGTTGTTTCCAAGATTTGGCTATTACAAATTGAGCTGCTATAAACCTAGGTGCACAGATAACAACATGGTACATTTTCAGTTCTTCTGGGAAAGTTTCCAGTAGGGGGACAGCTGGATTTAATGGGATACAGGTTGAAACCTTAAGGTGAGCACTTTTTTAAAAAGATCTGGCAATGACTTTGACTATTACTAGACTAAAAAGCATATCCTAGTGTGACCGAGGGGAAGTCTTCTTTCCTAAAACAAACTGACAATTTCCCCAAATCACCACCATCTCCCCGAGCACTTCATCATTTTATCAGGATTCATTCATTTTTCCTAAAACCCTACTATGTACCATATACTCTCTGTCACTACAGGGAGCTGGGATCAAGCTGTGAACGCTTACAAAACAACCTACCCTTGTGAAGCTTGTTTGAAATGGGATGAGACAGACAGTGAACCAGAAAGAAGCCTTTAACATACCAAGCAATTGGTAACAGAAAATAGAGAAGTGCTCATTTTCACTTTTGTGGAGGATCACCTAAGCTGCTTGCTCTCTTTGAAAGAAAAGCAATCCTCTCCATTTTAGCTGAGCCTGACCCTATTTCCTTGTACTGAAATGAACAGAGCTGGCTAGGACTTCTCTTTATCCTTTCAACTGGCCTTAAGCAATGCATATTGGTCTAGCCGAGGTGCTGGTGGTAGTTTCTGAAGACAGCATGCGTGTTTGCCTGATAACCCATACCTGCTGCTCTTTCATATTAGCTGGGCAGAGACAGGACAAAGTAAGTGCTCCACACTATTGGCTGGGATACAGCCTTGAGATAGAGGCTATGATTTCCTGGGGCTTGAAAGATTACACATCGGAGCTGAAGCACCAGACCCCAAAACATTATTTTTTCTGCAAATCCTTCTCTCTGCATGTGACAAGGGTAAATGCAGGCCACCTACCTAGCTCAACTCACAGAACTCACCTACTTTGCACAATTCTCAGTCATTCATCTTCAAGCCACTCCTTCTCGACTAAATAAAATCCAAATGTGGCACTAGGTTTGTCTCTTTGGTCCAGAAAGTCAACATCTTAGTTGGAACTTAGGGCCCCTTGGCTCCTCATAATTATAAATATGCTTTAGGTTCTTTGTTTTCCCCATGGGTTGTACTGGGAGTGGTAGATTAGAATTAACTTGGTGGGATTCCAGTAACATATTTTTGGGATTATAAATATAGACTTCCTGGACTGAGATGAGGACCAGGATGGTCTTCTTATACACTTTAAGTTAAGTGATCAGTTTTAAATTCTCTCTGAAGAAATGACATCTATGTGGAAAGGACTTGAGGGCTACCATCAATAAATCAAATAATAGCAAATGCTGACAAGGCTGCCGGGGGAAAAGAACCCTTCTGCATTGTTGCTGGGATTGTAAATTAGTGTAGTCACTATGGAAAGCTGTACAAAGATTGCTCAAAAATTATGAGAAATTCCATTCAACTCAGCTATTCCTCTTCTAGGTACCATCCCTCAAAAGTTAAAAGATACCACATTTCAGTGAGGCATGCATACCCATGCTTTCAGCAGCAAAACTCACAACAGCTAAATCTTGGAAGAGGCCTACAAATAGATAAAGAAAATGCAGCATTACAAACAGTGGAGTACTACTCTGCTTTAGAGGATACATTTGAAGGAAATTTGTTTGAAGAAAATAGATGAACTCTGAGACGTTAAGTGAAATGAACTAGACACTAAAGCTTAAGTATCACATGGTATCTATGTGTGAAACTCAAAGCATAATTTACAGAGTAAAATAAACAACAGAAAAAATAATAATAAAAAGTAAAATAAACAATAGAAAATAGGATACAGGGAGATGGAATTTTTTGTAAGTGGCAAGGGAACCAAGAGATGGGGGGTTAAAAAGAATGAAGATGTACCAACTCTCAGAATGAATGTCATCATTATGGACTGCAAACATGTACTAATAAAAAATTAAAGGCAAAATCACAATTTTACATTACGTGAATAAGTAAAAGACCAGGTCACACAAAACCTGAAGCAAGAGCAGCCAAGCAGTGGCAGGAACAGCTAGTGCAAAGGCTCAATACGAGGCAGGGTCTGCAGGCGCTGCCTAGGAAGCCTTTTCCAGTGCAGTGAACAGAGGGTACAAAAAGAGGAAAGTGAGAGCTGATTACACTGATTTTTAAATGTTGCCTGGACAGATCATGAGTGGAGGGGAGGCTACCCTGATTTTTTTTTCCTTGTTTCTGAACTTTTGTTTCTTTATTTTTATGGCTGGCACAGCATGTGGTGCCAGGGATCGAACCGCGGTCCCCGCAGCCGCCCAAGCTTTCCTAAGCAGGCGCTTTAGACCACTGAGCCATCCTGCTGGGCCGCTACCCTGATAGTTTAGGGGAAAGAAGAAGGCAGCCTCAGCTAGAAGAGCACTGGTAAAAAGCGGAAGTGGGCAGATTTAGGATCTACTTTGGGTATACAGAGCTGACGAGCTGCGGTTGTTGGACATTGTGCCAGCATTTGGAGTTTACTTCTTACAAAGTGTCCTTACATGTCTTACGGCAAGGTGCCTTAAACTTGTGAGAAAGGGCACAGAGTGAATAAATGTTAAGTAAATGATACCAAGTATGATTATTTTCTTGAAGTACACACCTGTACTAGCAAGTGAAATGGTACAGTTCTACTTGCAACAACACTGAAATTATACTTAAAACAATCCATTAACAAGACCCTTATTTAAAGCATCTGATGTATAATGAAGCAGTCATGAGTCTTTTTTTTATCATAAATTTTTGAATGTGTGGATGAAGCAACTGTTCCAAGCAAACATTACCACTTTGTAATAGTGCTATTATTACTTCCCATAAATACAGGTTCTACACTGGCGATTTGTAAAGAGAAACTTGTTTGTTTCCTAAATGTGACCCAATCATTCAACTCCCGCTGGGGACCAAAAAGAGCTACAGGTGCTTCCACTGCTCCTCCCCACCCCTCCCACACCTGGTGCTCAGCCTGTGCTGGCTCAGACAAGAGTGAGGAGGTGCCAGACCCCACCATGCTCAGGAGGACTCACAGTCCGGTCAAAGGCTGCTCTGCTACAGTCCTGGACACCAAGTACAGAGTGTGCTTGTGAATCACGAGGAAAGGAGCCTCGCAGCGCAGGCCTTGCAGAAGCACCGCACCCACGCGCCGGGCCTATCAGTCCAGCTGTCATGCAGAGCTGAAGCTGCACCAGGCACTAACTACCGGATCTGTGCTGTGGTGGGTGGCGCAGAACCACTGCTCTAACCCCAAAAGTGTGAGATAACCTGCAAAGGGTACTGTTTCAGGTATTATTATTATTTTATTATTATTATTATTATTATTATTATTATTATTATTATTATTGCCGGCTTAGCCTGCCCTGCCCTGCCCTGCCCTGCCCTGGGGTCGAGGCTGGCAGAGCATGTGGTGGTGGAGATTGAACCGAGGTGCCTGCCGCCACCTAAGCATTCCTAAGCAGGTGCTTTAGACCACTGAGCCATCCCGCCAACCCCTGCTTCAGGTTTCAGGGTAAGTTTTAGTTCTAAGTTTTGATGTTAAAGTTTTGGAATTGTTGTTTTAGGCTTGGTAATAGTGGTAACACATAAACTTAAAAGTTTTAACCATTTTTTTTTCTATTTTATAGCCCAATGCTTATATAATACATTCTTCATTTTAATGTACAAAGCGATCATAATAGGAAAATTTTTTATTGGAAAATCTTTAGCAAACACACAAAAAGAAAAAATAATTATGACTGTGTGGTTGTTAATTAACCAAAATTGATAGAATGGTATGAAACCTCACATACTTGTCATTTATAATCATCCAAAGCATTAAATACTAGAAAATGAGTGATAATTTAATATCCACTCTGACATTCTAATTAGAACGTTGATCTCAGGAACACTGCTGATCAATATAAAAATCAATTGTCAGATTGCTTTATTACTGCATTTTAACAGCACAGGCCTGTTTGCAGTATACCACAACTTACACTAAAAATGACGGGGTAAGTGCAATTCTTCTCAACAACAGTGACAACAATAATCTCCTCCTTAGGCCAAGAATATCACTTAGCAGCACAACACCTAGTTGGCAAGCGCAAGGTCGTGAGTGGGATTCCTGGTACCAAAGAATAAAAGAAAATAAATTTTTTTAAAAATCTTTCTTGGGGCCCAGCAGGATGGCTCAGTGGTCTAAAGCATTTGCTTAGGAAAGCTTAGGCGGCTGTAGGGACCGCGGTTCGATCCCCAGCACCACATGCTGCGCCAGCCATGCCCTCAGAGCAGGCTGAGCCGGCCATAAAAATAAATAAATAAACAAACAAAAGTTCTGAAACAAGAAAAAAAAAATAAAAAATAAAAATTCTAAAAATCTTCTTTCTTAAAACAACTGGGTATGGCACACGCCTGTAATCTCAGCACTAGGGAGGCTGAGGCAAGAGGATTGATGAGAGTTCGAGACCAGCCTGAGCGACAAAAGTGAGTTCAAGGCCAGCCTGAACTGCATAGAGAGACCCTGTCTCAAAAAGACCAAAAAAAAAAAGAAAGAAAAAGAAAGAAAACAAAACAAAAAACAGGGTAATTTATTTTAAAAAATCTTAAAAAGCCTCCTAGAGCCAGCAAGATGGCTCAGTGGTCTAAAGTGCCTACTTAGGAAAGCTCAGGCAACCACAGGGGCCACAGTTCGATCCTTGGCACCACATGCTGTACCAGCCCCACCCCCAGGGCAGGCTGAGCCAGCCATATTAAAAAAAAAAAAAAAGCCAGTAGGACCAGATACATGTTAGAACTGTGCGTTCCATTCTACCCCATTCAACAAATATCCCTTTAGCACCTAGGATGAGCAAATTACTGTGCAGACAGGTAACATAACTAAAAATAAAATGCTACCTTGTCAACTAGTTGTAGTATTATCTAACCTTAGCAAAGGCTAACAAAAGGAGACAAGCTGACTCCACTAACAACATCTGACAGAAACAACTACACACAAGAGGAAAAAGTCCAGCTTCCACGATGCACCTGAAGAATTGCTCAGCCAGCCTTACTCAGCACAGGAACAGGCAGAATCAACATGATGACGCTTGCTAATAAGAGAGGCGGGGAAGGGACAAGGACAGGGGGAGGAAGACGGGGAGAGGGGGAGGGAGAGAAAGGCAGAGACGATCTATCATAGGAATTAATTTCTGAAGTCCCTCAAACAGTTAGGGACAGAGATGTGAAAAGCCATAAAAGGCACTGCCAGGGTTATGGCTCTGGCTGAGGCTTACAGCACTGCCAAGATGGAAAGCAGCCTAATGCCGCCCAGGGATCCCAGAAGCTGGGACGCCCACATGGGCAGAGAAAGGCAAAGTCCGTCCCAATCAGCAAAATACCTATCTATCTCAATCTTTCCCTTTCCCTCTCCAACTCCTGGCTCCAGTTTACAGGCCAAGTGTCTCCTAGGCTGATATGGCCTAGAAAAATGCCAATAGTACAATAATATAAAAATATAACAATCACATAAAAAGTAATGAGTAAAACATTATTAATAATTGATGCTGGGGTTGGTGGGGTTGGGGAGATAGCTCTGCCTGGCAAGTGCAAGGTTGTGAGTTCGAACGCCGGTCCCACAAAAAAATAAAATAATAAAATAATTGACGCTGGATAGTTAGAAGGAAATGTAATTTATAAAATCCTTAGATCTAGTCCTGAGATCAAATGTAAAAATGTATTATAAAAGACCATGGATTAAATACAAAGTATCAAATCTGCGTGGGATGGAGTGGAAAAACTAGAATACAGCGCTTGTATTTTTCATGCCACTCAGGAGGCTAAAGGCCTGCCAGTCTCCTGTAGTAAGAACTAAAACATCATTATGTAAATCTCTTATGTGATCATTATGTGATCTCTTGCTCACTTATTTCTGTGTCTTCCGCCTGTCTTCAGCTGGTACCCAAAGCAGAGCTCCTTCTGTAGACCTACCACTGCTCCTGCAGGCATCGGCATTCAGCCCTGATATTGACCTGCCTGTCTCAGTCAGTTGCTTAACCACTCTGGCACATTCATCCAAAATGTTTTCCACTTTGTGCTTTTGCATTATACTTTGTTTTTGTTTTTGTTTTGTTTTGTTTTGCCTTTTTGAGACAGGGTCTCACTATGCAGTTCAGGCTGGCCTTGAGCTCACTTTTGCAACCCAGGCTGGTCTCGAATGTGCAGTGAACTCACACCAATCCTCCTGCATCAGCCTCCCAAGTGCTGGGATTATAGGCATGCACCACTACGCCAGGCCTATATTTGTGATAGATAACTACTGTTGTGTCAACTTGAGCTAAGAAATGCCCAACTGATTGGCTTAGCATAGTTCTGTGTGTGATGGCACACAGCCTGAATGGAATACAAAGGGAAAGGAGGAGGAAGGCTCGCTTCTCCTTTTCAGAGGGCCACTATCCTCGCCTTTGCCTTGGATGTCACCTGCTGGCTTCCTGCGGACTCTTCAAGCCCCAAACTGGAGTTGCATGGGAATGCACAGTGAGCTCCCGACCAGGTCCTTTGGCTCTCTAGCATGCAGACGACCCCTGTGCACTGTTCCACACCTGACTCTGTAACAGCGACTAAAGTCTACTTTGTAAATCAATCTGTCTGTAATATTAAATGTGTATCTCTAATTACTGACTGATATAATAGGTAAGAACTTACACTTCTATCTTCCTTAAGAGAATATGAATCAAGGACCAATGAGATAATGGACTAAGCACCTGCTTAGGCAAGTGCAGGGACTGGGGTTTAATCCCCTGCACAACAAGCCACGCCAGCCCCACCCTCAGGTGCACTGAATTGGCCACAGAGACTGGGCATCATGGCACATACCTGTACTCCCAATGCTGGGGAAGCTGAGACAGCATGCTCACCACCTGTCTGAGCTTTCTCAGTGAGACTGTTACAGTTTGCATCCAGTTGTCCCCCCAGAGTCTCATGTAAATCATGGAGCTGTCAACCTTGGGGCTTGAGGGGTAAGGCGGTGCTTGAGGAGTGGGGCCAGTGAGGTGTGAACCATTGAACTGACAGCATGCACCTCCCCAGCCACCCTCCACCCCTGCCTAGTGACCTCTCTTAGAGGTATGGAGTGGATCATCCTGGAGAGGCAGCACAGTGTCTCGAGGTCCTGCTATGTAATTCAGGCTGTTTTGACCTATGAAAGCTCCAGTAACTGTAAGCCAAATAAACCTTTCCTTCCCTAAGCTTGCATGTCAGGCACTTGTCCGAGCAATGAGAGAAGAGTGACTAATACAGAGACCCTGTACCAAATACATAAAAAAGAGAGAAAATGTGAACCAAAACACAGATTATATTCCCAGCTTTCACCATGGTCTGAGATAAAATTTCACTGACTAAAATATACAAACTATGCAAGTTGACAATATTCCACTTAATGAAATGCATAAGAAATAATACTTAGTATAGCTGGGTGTGGTGGCGGATGCCTGTAATCCCAGCACTCGGGAGGCTGAGGTAGGAGGATTGGTGCGAGTTCGAGACCAGCCTGGGCTGCAAAAGTGAGCTCAAGGCCAGCCTGAACTGCATAGTGAGACCCTGTCTCAAAAAGACAAAAAAAAAAAAAAAAATGAGAGAAGAATGGCTAGGGGAATGTAACAATTGTAGTGTTTTTAGTAAAAATAGTTTTACCCTCACAACCTCTCCACATGAGCACATACTGTTCCATTAATCTGACACTACCAGCCGGGCGTGGTGGCGCACGCCTGTAATCACAGCACTCGGAAGGCTGAGGCAGGAGGATCAGTGCGAGTTCGAGACCAGCCTGGGCTACAGAAGTGAACTCAAGGCCAGCCTGAATGGCATAGTGAGACCCTGTCTCAAAAAGACAAAAAAAAAAAAAAAAAAAATCTGACACTACCTCAAGCCCTTAGAATCTGAGGCCATCGTCACCCAGCCCCTACTCTATCATGCCCATTGGACAGAAGAAACAATCTGAAGCAGTGCCTCCACCAGCACAGTGCGCCCAGGCTCCACACCGAGGCCATTAGCAGCTCCTGCTTTCTCAAGTTAAAAATGCTAAAGGAACCCTTAAAAAATACATTAGTCTGAGAACAAGAAGAGCTGAAAACATAGGGAACTGCCAGGCCAAAATCTGAGGCCAGGCTGAGCTCAGGAAAAATAAAACCACCTTTGTCCTGAGGGCATTAGCAATGTGACCACCGCCACCACCCCTTGCATTTCAGGTCTTCAGCCTCTGGGGCCCAGGTGACAAAAGACAAGGAACCTAGAGGAGACCTTCATTATATTAACTGAGACCCCAAAGACAGCTCCAGGGGGACAGCTTGAGAGCTGAACCACCACCTCTTTCAACCACAGCAGAGTGCAGAGCAAGACATCACTGCGCTAAGGAGAAAAATCAGAACAAAGCTTTTAAGACGGGACAGGCCATGGTGGCAAGCATCTGTAATCCCAGCAAGCAGGAAGCTGAAGCAGAGGAGGACTGCTGTGAGTCTGAGGCCAGCTTGGGCTCCATGGTTAGACCCTAATTCAAAAAGAAAAAAAAAAGAAAACCAAAGCTGTAGCTACTTCAAGTATATGGCTAAGATGGACCAAAGAGCCAGAATGTTAAATATGGTTTCAGAGGGGTCCCTGGCTGATAGGACCTCCAAAAGTCTGGCAGACATAAACACAGTACCTCAGAAGAAAGCACATTCATCCTGAGAAATGCACTTTTAAATAAAAACTGTATGAGGGCAATAACCAGTCTATAATAACTAGGCACAAAAGGAAATCTGAATAAGAACAAGCAGAATCAGAAGCCAGGTGGTGTATAGTGTGTGTGCTCATAACCCCAGCTAGGCAGAAGGCTGAGGCAGAAGGATCACCTGATTTTAGAAGTCTGACACCAACATAAGCAACACAGAGAGGTGACTCTGTCCTTAAAATAAAAAAGTAAGAACAAGTACAAACAATAGCAGAGCTAGTGAGATAGCTCAGTGGTCTAAAGCTCAAATGCTTTGGCAACCACAAGGACCACAGTTCCATCCCGGCACTACATGCTGTGTCAGCCCCACCCCCCAGGGCCGGCTGAGCCAGCCATAACATACATACATACATACATACATACATACATACATACATATATACATACATAAATAAAGTAAGTTCAAAAAAAAAAGTACAAGCAATGGCAGAAACAAACCACACATAGACTTTGAATCTTTTAAATTATCATACAGATTAAGATATTGAACAAACAAGAAATATTAAAATATCTGTAAGGAATAGGAATCCATTACACATACATAGTGTAGCAGATGTGGAAAAAGGCAAAGAAAGAAATTAAGAAAGAAAGAAGAAAGAAAAAGAAAGAAAGAAAAGAAAAGAAAAGACACTTTTACAAATTATAGTAACCAAAATTTAAAAACCAATGGTAGTACTATAGCTTAGTGGTACAGGGCTTAATATAGGATGGCCTGGATTTGATCTAGAGTATTGAAAAAAACCAAAATATGTACACACAAAATAAAACAGAAAAATAACAAATTAGAAAATAGTTGAAAAGAAATAGTATGCAACTAAGCAGAAAAATATATTTAAAAAAAAAAAGGAGGGAATGCAGGCACCAGAATGAGACTGAAACAACTAGTATTGGTACTAATGTACATCTATCACATCTGACTACAGTGATAGGTATATAAACCTTTAACAGATTTAAAAGTCTTAAAGGCAATAATGGCTCAGAATTTTCCAGAATCAACACAAGACATAAGACTTAAGAAACCAAAGCAAAGGGCTGGGAAGATAGCTCCAAGGCACAAGTGCCTGCCTGGCAAGTACAAGGTCATGAGTTTGAACCCTGGTCCCGCAAAAAAAAAAGAAAGAAAGAAACCAAAGCAAGATAAGTAAAAAGAATTCAACTCCCACACAAACTGAGGTTTAAAACAGAAGTGAATCAAGCAGAGTATCATAAAAGGAGATTAAGAACAGAATAGCTGCTATCCTACCTTCAAAGGAACTATATAGCTAGACCTAAGGCTGACTTTTCCATATCAAGAATCAAAGCCAAGCCGGGCGTGGTGGTGCACACCTGTAATCCCAGCACTGGGGAGGCTGAGGCGGGAGGATCGGTGCGAGTTCAAGACCAGCCTGGGCTACAAAAGTGAGCTCAAGGTCAGCCTGAACTGTACAGCGAGATCCTGTCTCAAAAAAAAAGAATCAAAGCCAAGATATAAAATGATACAACTTATGAGGCAGGAGGATTGGTGCGAGTTCGAGACCAGCCTGGGCTACAAAAGTGAGCTCAGGACCAGCCTCAACTGCATAGCGAGACCCTGTCTCAAAAAGACAAAAAAAAAAAAAATGATACAACTTAGTGTACTAAAAAAGTTTCAGGGAGCATAAAATCCCACACTTCAGCAGAAAGAGTAAGAGGGAGAGAGGGAAAGAAGAGGGAGGGAAAGAGACGAGAATAAGGAAGGAGGAGAGGAGAGATGAAAGGAGTTCTTTGGATGAAAAGGCATTTTCATCTACTTTGTTTTTAAATGCTTAACAGGAAAATCTAACAATTTAGTTGAAACGACTGCAACATAAGCAGAGCCAGACAATCATAGAAAGATGACCAGTTAATATGTTCCTGTATCTCCCTTACATTCATAAACACACCCCTACATTGCTAACTGGTTACTTACATGGCCTTGTCATGATTCTTCATGTGAAGGAGATGATAAAGATGAGAGATCATTTCTATTCTTTATTGACTTCCCCCTCCTGCAAAGCCACCTGCACACTTTACCAAGTTTGGGCAATATTTACTTACTACCAAGACAGTTAAGAGCTAAAGACTAAACTCTTGCAATAATTCAATTTTACCCAAATATTCTTGGAACTTTTATTTTGGGGTTTAATATAAAATATTAATTATAAATTCTTACATTGTTAAACTTTATATGCAACAAATATTTTGAGGTAAAACTGTAAAGATGGTATGTTTTAAAACTAAGGTAAGCTAAGGTTTATTTCTCATCCCAATCCTATTTTCCTGTGAAGAAAGTTAATCAAGTACTGAAATCTGCAACTGTTTAATTCCAAACTATCTGAAGCACTCTGTCAATTAGCAGAATGCCTATTTCTTCAAAGTTTTTAGTTGTCTTCTTTATGAGTTTCAAATTTCCGTCTTTATGATGTCGCCCTTATGTTTCTTCTGCAATAACCTCTCGGTGCACAGTGAATGGCCTCCCAAACTCAATCTTATTTGAAGCTCTAAATGGCAAATGACATCCCCTCCTCCCAAAAAATAAACCAGATTTTCCCCATTTTTATAATGCAGTCCAACAGAAAACTATTCTACTGTACTTGTCTCTAACTTTTCAAATGCAGCATTTTGTCATTTTCAAGGTCACTGGAAGAGAAGCAGAGAACCTGTGTTCCTAAAAGATACGATGGTGACTGACATCTTTTAATCTCAGAGCTTATTACAAAAATACAGCTTCACTTAGCTCTAGCCAAAGTCAAGCGCCCACTTGGAGTCACAGAGCCACTGGAGCAGCTGTGTTTATTCAAGCAAATACAGAATGAAATAAAAGTTTAAGGAAAAAACACTCAGAAAAATAAATTGAGCTGTTATAATTTTCACTTACAGATTATGAGAATCCAAATCTTTGGCAATAATTTTTTTTTGTTTTTGTCTTTTTGAGACAGGGTCTCACTATGCAGTTGAGGCTGGCCTTGAGCTCACTTTTGTACCCCAGGCTGGTCTTGAACTCGCACCAATCCTCCTGCCTCAGCCTCCCAAGTGCTGGGCAATAAATTTTAATAAGTGATTATTAAATTTCATTTCTAATATATACTTGAAACTCCAGTGAATGGTAGAACCATTGTACCTGAGATAAGGGAAGGGAGATGCTTATTCCAAAAGATCTTCAAACACATAATTTGCAGCTAAAAATATCATTCAGCTTCATGGCTTTGACAGAGTTGTCCTATTTGTGACCCAATTCAACATTTTTAGGTCCTCAGTATTATTAAAACATTTGAAGTTGAAGTGGACATAAGATATTGCATCCATCAAAATATATCTGCTACCTTTTTGCCTTTTTATCTTCCAAGGTGCAGGTTAAATAACGCCAGCTCAGTGCTGCTTTCCGGGGTTAATTCAACACATAGCAAAAAATTTTTATGTATTTTGGGCAGGGTCTCATTACACAGCTCAGACTCGGAACTCATAGCGATCCTCCTGTTTTCAGCCTCTCCAGCACTGGAATTACAAGCATGCACCACGATGCCCACTCAGTGGCCAGCTCAGCATGCCCAGGGGAACAGCCAGTACAGCATGTGGTGCTGAGGATCAAACCCAGTCCCTGAGCTAGCCTGCCAGCCCTGTTTCATAAGTCTTAATAGACTGTATCAAACATTCTAACACTAGATCATTTTACTTTATCCAGTTTGTTATACCAATGAACATGTTAATGTAAATCATCCATAACCTGAAACATAGTGCTAACGAACTACTCATTAAAAATTAACAATAAACATAAAGACTAATAGCTTCACAGCTTCTATGTAAGATTCATTAAAAAAATAGTTCTGCGGCAAGCATACTTTCTATGAATTTTATGTTAATCTGAGGCGTCTTGGTGAGGAAGAAGCTGACATGACTAAAGCCCTTCCAAACTTCCCACCGGCAGGGACCTGAAGGGAGTGTCAGCCTACTACTTCATCCATGTGCCCTGCTCCAGGAAGAAGAGGCTCAACTTACATCCACGCACTTCAAGGTCTCCCAGCCGCATCCACCTGCTGGCTATACCCTTCTCCTAGTTACATCCTACAACATTTAAAAACACTTCATCACACTTAACAGAAAATCCCATGGGCAGGAGAGATAGCTCAGTGGTCTAAAGCACCTGCTTAAGCAAGCTTAGGCAACCACAGGGACCACAGTTTAATCCCTGGCACCACAAGCTGTGCCAGCCCCACCCCCAAGGGCAGGCTGAGCAATCAATCAATCAATCAGTCAATGTCAGGCATGGTGCTGCATGCCTGTAAACCCAGCACTTGTGAGGCTGGGGCAGGAGGATCGGTGTGAGTTCAAGACCAACCTGGGCTGGGCTACAAAAGTGAGCTCAATGCTGGCCTGAACTACATAGCGAGATCTTGTCTCAAAAAGACAAAAAAAAAAAAAAAATTACAAATCCCAGCACATAAGTCACCATGGAAAAAGTGTGCTGGGGGCATCCAGGTATCCAGGGCCTCCCCATGGGCACAGCGGGGAGCAGCGCATCGGCACTGCCCGGCTACTCTACGTCCCTCTCCCCACCGGCCTCCTATTCTCCTGCATGGGGAGCCTGCGATAGCGCTCAACCAGCCTTGAGTAACCTGGACCTGCAACGTGATCCTCCCAGCAGCACCATCCCTCCTGCAAGGTTCTAAACAGAGGTCTTATTTACATTATAAGAAAATATCTTCTCCTTCCAAACCCTGTCCTCCTAACCGCTCCCCCTCAAAAAAAAAAAAGTGGTTCATTTTATTCTATGTCCTCAAAACTGCAATGAGAGAAATGCACAATATATTCTAGATCTATGATGCTGCTCTTTGGAACGAGCTTGACAATGACCTCTGACTGAAAATGGCAGTCATTTGCTCCTTATCTGTACATTCCTGCTATTGTTAAACTACAAAAAATGAGCAAATGGATTATAGTTCATAGAAATAAATGAAAACAGCTTTGGGAAAAGAGATTTTTGATGCCACTTTGTCTCTTGCCTCCATTAAGTTCATTACAACACAAAATTGACACCATTTAAGAAATTCAGAAAGCTGAGCAGCAAATTCAAATATCTGTGCGTGTGTCTGCATGCACCATGATTCTCCTGCTCCTTAAGGGAAGGGTCACAGCTAGAAGCAGCACGACGTGTGCTGGGAGACCCATCTACCCTAGGGCCCTACCTTTACAAAACAGGGATGCTTTTCTAAGTGGTACTTTAAGTTTTTCAATAAGAATTTGCTTCCAAAGATTTCTCATATAAATTAAAACTTTCCCTTATCTGCCACAATCCAAATGCCATATATCAAGAACCAAGTATAAAGGATTAAACAAAAGCAGGATAAAAATCCACACTTTGGAGACACACAAAATTTTAGAAGCCTAGTGTGGTATCTACAGTAATCTATGGCTTTTATGCATTTATTTATATGCCCTTCTATTTACAAAAATGCCAGATAGACAGGCAGGCAGGCAAGGTGGCAGGAAATTGAGCTTAGGACCTTGCATTTGCCAGGCAGACACTGTGTTACTGAGCTATACCCCAGCAAAAATGATTTTTAAATCTTCCATAGCACCTACACAGTGCCCTGAGCATAATCTAACTTATCAAATACAAAGGATTACCCACAATCCATGCTATGAAATAAACTCATTATTTGGCCTCCCTTAAATTTTGGCAAACTCTGAGGAACTAAGTGTACCACATAAAAGCATAAAGCTTACTGCCTTATACTTTATACCTTATTACCTTACTTTCTAGAGCCCTGAAACATAAAAAATCATCTCTGAAAGTAAAAAAAAAAAAAAAACTTGAGAACTACCTCAGGCTCCTGGCAAATCTCTTCTTCAAAATGAAAAGTCATAAACCTCAGCTATTTGTTTTTAAGCAGCTTCAGCCAAAGAATTTTTGTTTTTTTCTGTTTTGTTTTGTTTTAAGAATTTTTTGAGCTCAAAGCCAGCCTGAACTGCACAGTGAGACCCTGTCTCAAAAAAAAAAAAGAATTTTTATTTTATTTATTTATTTTTTTCTTGTTTCAGAACCTTTATTTGTCTCCGCCCACCCCGAGGGCAGGGCTGGAGAAGCAGGTGGTGCCAAGGATTGAACCACGGTCCCTGAAGCCGCCCAAGCTTTCCCAAGCAGGCGCTTTAGACCACTGAGCCATCCCACCAGGCCCAGCCAAAGAATTTTTGAAAGGTGAAAATATTTATCAACAATTTCACCACTTCAGTTCTTTCTAAGTAGTCTAAGTTCTCTCAGAGTTATCTTCTCCTTACCTCAGTATCAGAATTTCACTGCTCACACCACTAACAACCATCTTGACATATGTATATATCTTTTATTATCTTCATAGTCTTTCCAAATCATGTTAGGGTTGTTTGGAGGTATCATGTTTCTTTTGTTTTGCCTTCACAAATTCAGAGTCTGGAGCCAGCGAGATAGCTCAGTGGTCTAAAGCACCTGTTTAGGCAAGCTTAGGCAATTGCAGGGACTGCGGTTTGATCCCCAGCACCACATGGTGCACCAGCCCCCACCCCCAGGGCAGGCTGAGCTGGCCATAACATAAATAAATGAAGTTAAAAAAAAAAAAAAAGGAGTCGGGCCAGCTCAGTAGAATAAGTGCTTGCCTGGCAAGTGAGGGTCTTGAGTTTAATCCCTAGCTCTGCAAACAAACAAACAAACAAACCAAAAAAAAAAATCAAGAAGTCAAAAGAACTTCTAGCTTAGCTACCAATTCCAATTAGCTGTAACAGCCTAACAAAGTAACCCAATACTTAGCAGTTTAAAACAGATACCACCCTGCCCTCAGGGCAGGCTGAGGCGGCCATAAAAACAGACAAAAGTTCTGGAACAAGAAAAAAATGAAATAAATAAATAATTATTTTTTTTAAAAGCATACCATTTTATTACACTTAAATAAACGAAGTACTGAAAAGGGTGTCACTGGCACAGCACTCTGAACATACTGAGCATTCACCAAAGGACAGGTCACCATCTCCATATGGCATCTAATAACGTCACAGGGGTAACTGAGCCCGTGACTAAACAGATCTGAAGGTCCAAGATGGCTCCGCTCACCAGTGTCACAGCGCTAAGGTCAGGCTCAACAGCACTGTCAACATGCTTCTCCAGCACAGCAACTATTGATTTCTGCTGCACTGGAGAACAGACCTCCCAGCAATCTGTATCCACAAGTCCCACTAGACTTCTCCATGGCTTTCCAAGGATCACAAGGAGACTGTTGCCAAGACCTGAAATGGAAGCCTCGATTTTCTTAAGCTCTATTTTCAGAAATTATTATGTTGTCATTTCCATAGTATTTTACTTGCCAGAAGTTATAAAACCCACTTGGGCCAAAGGGCTGGAAAGCAGAATGGGTAGCTCATATTTAATGAATGCGCTAAATCAGGGAAAATGACAAAATTCTGGAAACCAACAACAGTAATGGTTGCAAACACTGTGAAACATTTAATCCTGGGCTGGGGAGATATAGCTCCATGACGTAAGTGCCTGCCTGGCAAGTGCAAGGTCGTGAGTTTGAACTCCAGTCTTCTTGTAGCAAAACAAAAAATTAATACCACAAGCTAGCTATATATGTTGAATTGATAACTATTATGCATATTTCGGTGGTGCACGCCTATAATCCCAGCACTAGGAAGGCTGAGGCAGGAAGCTCAGCACAAATTTGAGACCAGCCTGGACTACAAAAGTGAGCTCAGGGCCAGCTTGAACTGCATAATGAGACCCTGTCTCCAAATATATATATATATATATATAAATATGTATACATATATAATGCATATTTAACCACAGCATTAAAAGATAAAAATCACAGCCAGGCGTGGTGGCGCACGCCTGTAATCCCAGCACTCGGGAGGCTGAGGCAGGAGGATTGGCACGAGTTCGAGACCAGCCTGGGCTACAAAAGTGAGCTCAAGGCCAGCCTCAACTGCATAGTGAGACCCTGTCTCAAAAAGACAAAAAAAGAAGATAAAAATCACAACATAAAAAGGAAGCAAGGGGTGCCATAGTTCCCACCTATGTCAATATAACTTGTGGCCATCTTTTCTGCTTTGTTTTTATTGCTTTCCCAGTAGTGGAGATCAAAACCAGGACCCTGTACCTGCTAGCCAAGCAAACTACACTGCTCAGCTACACCTCCAGCCCCATTGTGGATATCTGTAATCCTTTACACTAGCTAAGGGATCTGTAGCATATATACTCCCTCCTAAATATTTTTATACTTGACTACTGAGCTATAAATTAATTTTCACTACACTATTAATTCAGAATATAGTATATTACTATCCTCATTCTTTAAGAACAGGAATCATTTTTCATTCTTAACACTTCAGAAATATGCTATTTTAACTACATTAATTTTTATCACATGACAAATTATTAAGCATTTGTGAAAGTGTCAAGATAAAACTGAAGAAATCTACTTTGCAAATTCCAAGACAATCCAGGGTGCAACTAGTGTTAAACAGATATACTCTTGTTTTAAAACCCAGCACAGGGCCAGGTGTGGTGGCACACACCTGTAATCCCAGCACTTGGGAGGCTGAGGCAGGAGGATTGCTGTGAGTTCGAGATCAGCCTGGGCTACAAAAGTGAGCTCAAGGCCAGCCTGAACTGCATAGCAAAACCCTGTCTCAAAAAGCAAAAAAAAAAAAAAAACCAGCACAGGGGCTAGCAGTAAAGCACCTGCTTAGGCAAGCTTAGGCAACTGCAGGGACCGCGGTTTGATCCCCAGAACAACATGCTGTGTCAGCCCCATGGCCAGGGTAGGCTGAGCCGGCCATAATATTAAAAACCCAGCATAAACTACCAACATTCTTTGGAACTTGAGAGATACAGCACATATGCATCTTGAAAATCTTGCTAATCTGCAAATCTTTCTGTAAATTCCCCTTCCCCAATGTCTACTGATTCAAAACTTTCGTTTCCCCCTCAAAATCTGCCTAGTGAGCTTTAATGCAACAAGATCAATCTAACTTCTCTATAAGCATCCAATTAGCAAAAGGTGATGTAGACTTGAGTTTCAAAACCCACTCTGCTGGGGCTGGGGAGATAGTTCATTAGAATAAGTGCTTGCCTGGCAAATGCAAGGACCTGAGTTCAGTCCCCAGTTCCACAAAAAAAAAAAAAAAAAAACCACTCTGCTAACTGCACACTATCACTTGACCCATCTATTTTACATGGCTGAGAGTGCAAACTAAGGCACAAGAACAAACCACTGAGTGTTTAAACTTCAGCATAAACATTCAAGGACCAAAGATCTCCTAGCAGCTAAGGCACTGTCTTCTGGGGGACACCTGTAAGTGACTAGTTCATTTATTTACTTGTACTTTCCATCTATATGAAGTATGCTCCCTTGGGACAGAGGCTGTGTTTGATTTTGTGTGTGTGTGTGTGTGTGTGTGTGTGTGTGTGTGTGTTTGTGGTACTGGGGATCAAACTCAGGACCTTGCACTTGCCAAGCAGGAGCTTATGCCACTGAGCTGTATCCCCAAGCCCCTGTGCTTGATATTGAACAAGGTAGGATCCACTGTTGTCAAGCTCACTGCCAAGCAAGATAGCAAAGACCTTCTAGTAGAAGAACCCCAATAGCAGTTGCAGAGTACTTATAACACAAAGGTCAAGTTTCTAAGTCAAATTTGGGAAACATTCCCTAAAGAAAATCTGTGTAAACTGAGACATGACTGATGAGCTAAAATTAGATGAAACAGAAATTAAGAATCTTCAAGGTCAGGAGAGAAAAATGTGTTTCCAAAGTGAAAAAGTTTATTATGGCTGGTCTTTACAGTTGACAGAAATAATGGTTAAGGCACAAGGCTAAGGAGTAACAGGAATAAAAGGTCAAAGTAACTTGTTAGGAACTGTGACCATTAACACTCTACTAATAGGAAATCAATAGTGTTGGAACAGGCTGCAGAACACATGTGCATAATCCTAACCCCACTCCTGCTGCAAAGTAAATAGGCCAGAGAAGAAATCATGGCAACTCGAGCTAGAACAGTAACCCTGCAGCTGGGAGCAAATGGACAAAGCCTAGAGTCATGTGCACAGAGCTGACCCTCCCCTATTCCTAATCATCAGTACTCTAGGTTCACAGGCAATGCACTGGGATGCTGAAGAGGGGATCAGTTTGAAGTCAAGGCCAGCCTGGACTGCATAACAAGACCCTGTCCCAAAACCAAAACAAAAAGAACCAACAGCATTCTGTGACTCATCCCACCCCACAGTACCTTGTGCTAATCTTCCAAGAGTTAAAAAATAATTGAAGCTGAACAAACCTCTGATATTGCCCTTAAAAATCAAATGTAAAAAGTGCTCAAGGTCAGGCTCTCCCCACTGCCCTGTAATCCATCTAGTACCTAGCCCTCTCACAGAGGGAAGCATGTGCTTACCGAATGTAACAAAAGTCAAGTAATACTTACATGTATCTATTAGCATCTCTTATAAACCTCATGCAAAAACTGGAACAATACCAAGTAATACCGACAAATAATAGCATTCAGGGTGCACTTACTATGTGTCGGGCACTGTTCTAAATTATTCACAAAATATATTACCAAATTAATATATTTAATTAAGTATAATTAATCAAGTTTACATTTTTAAATGAGTGTTCAAGGCCTCCCAACCTTATGAGGTAGTACTCTTATATTCTGTGTTTTGTAGATACAAAAACTAAATTGGGAACAACAACTAAAAAGCAGCTCTGCTATATCCAAATCCCAGAGGCAGAGCACCAGAAGCTATCTATACTCTTCACCCCAGGCTACACAATTTCTAGACTATACATTCTAAGGACAGTGCAGCATCTCACCCTACCACCCACCATCTTGGTGTAGTTTCCCTAACACCTCGATCTCCAAAGCAGAGCCCCAAACATTGTCTATTACTGAGCCCTTTGTACCTGACTCAGGCTAGATAGTTTTTGCCTTTATTTCCCTAGTCGTACTTTCAATTAGACCCAGACAGTAAACAGTCCATAAATTATTAGCATTTTTTTTCTAAGACAAAACCAAGGCAGGAAGAACACATGCAATAGCTAGGAGCAAGGACCCAAATTCTTATTTAAGTACTAAACAAAGCCACCACACCCTCCCTGCTTCCCTGAAATAACTCTGACCACGGGCTGTTGCCTGCGGGACTTCTCAGCAACTTCTCAGCTTCAGGATATGAAGGCTTGGTCACCTGGAAGAGGAGCCTATGATTTTGCCCGTTTGTATGTACGGTCCGAATGCATAGGAACACTGTCTCGTGCTGTCTTCATTCACAACAGGAAGAAAAACAACCCAAAAAGACCCATAGGACTAACAAAGTTTTAACTACAGAATCTAATGACCTTGTTTTAAAAACAAGAAAAGGGCAAACAATGCTCAGCTCTTCAACATTGAGACTATCAAAATTCATAATGGCATCGTCCATACCAAGTCCTCACTGCTCAGCATTTTTAATCGCATTGCATATGTTACCATATGCAAGTATATAGATAACCACTGGTATTTGTTATCCCTTAAGTTTATGTCTTCATTAGTCTGACAAGTTGATTTTAAATAATGAAAGCTATCTTGGAAAGGTCCATTTAGACTTGTGCAGATAATCAGCATCTGCAGTTAATCAAACTGAGATGATTGGCAAATTAAACCCTTTAATTAGCATTTTGCATAATTTAGGACAATTACGCTTCCTAGGTTCACGAAGGTGAAACTGGGTGAACTCATCAGAATTCTTTAAGCCTTTATATCTAATTTTATCACATATATAGTAAAAATAAAGAAATGAACTAAGCTTCACTTCATTTGTTGAAACGTAGCATTCTGCAACATTTATATTAATTCTGTCACTCTGGGCAAATTAATATAAAACTCAGAACAGAAGAAAAATATTTCAATTCAGTTTTTATCAGCTCCCCAGAGGTCAACTTCCCCCGCAATAGAACCAAATAACATTTCTTTAGAAAAAGAAAAGAGAACTAGAAGGAGGAAAAGGAGCTCCTTTCCACTCCCGGCATGCCTGGGTTATCTCCGCCACACCATCAATCATACAGTTTTACAAAGAAGCACTCACAGAAAGGTAAGTAGCCTGTCAGTCTTCGGTTAGACAAAGACAGAAAAAGCAGCAGAGGACAAGAAAGGAGCAAAGCTGCCATTACAACACACTGGGCTAATGGATTACTTTCTCTATAAGAATTACCTTCTCTCTCAGAGTGACACTGTGCTAAGGAAGTATTTGCTCTCTTGGTCCACCTGAAACTTGCCTGGGATGTGCTAAACCAAAACCAGATAATAAATTGTAAGACCTTAGGAATGATGAGAGCAGCATGCATCATTTCTAATAGATATTAAATCCCCATTTCTGATAAAGACATGGTCCTCGAAACAGCCCGTCTGTGCTAGAACCCAGCCTCCTACAATGAAAATGAAAATGAGGCAGCAAAACTCAAAAACAGACTTTTCTCATGACTACAGACAGCAACCTACTAAAAACTTCATACAAATCACATCTTTATCCTGCTGTAAGTACTGCCTGAACTATAGATCCTTTGTGTAAGCCAGGCATGGTGGCACACGCCTGTAATCCCAGCACTCGGGAGGCTGAGACAGGAGGATCAGTGCAAGTTCGAGACCAGCCTGGGCTACAAAAGTGAGTTCAAGGCCAGCCTCAACTGCACAGTGAGACCCTGTCTCAAAAAGACGAAAAAAAAAAAGATCCTTTGTGTATGTGTGTGCACTTATATACGTGCCTATGCCAGAAACAGTGGTAAACAAGACAGAAAAAATCATGCTTATACTAAAAACAGAGGCAACACAATGAATTCTAATCCACTATAAATAATCCATTATAAATAATACACATAAACTAAGTAGAAGCCAGGACAAGCAGAATGAAATAAGAAAGCTATACATACTTCCTAAATCCAAATCCGAATCTATTTGCATGCAAACCCTATGACTTCCCTGACAGCCTTTGTCTAGATAGCCCAAACAATAGCTCTTATGTACACTAATCAACCAAACAGTTCCAAAATTGCCTCTTTCATGTGGCAATATTTTTAATATAATTTACAGTGCTTTGCATCTGTGGATACTCAGAAAGTATTAGTTGGTTCGCTGATAGGAAAAATCCAACAGCTGCTTTTTAAGGCATTTCAACATGGGTCTCTATTAGATAAGGAATCAATGATCTATGCTAGAGTCACCATAGCTTTGCTCTGATACTTTTTAACCAAATATACTGATTTCTCTTAAGCCTTAAAATAGTAACAGGACAACTAAAATGCAAGTGTAAAAAGTTAAAATTCTAGGTATATATGTGCTTACCATTTGGTTTTATTCATTTACTATTTAACAAATTTCTCTATTCATTTATTACAAAGCAAAATGAAGAAACACTGCAAAGCAGGAACCTGCTTCCATTCTATACTGAATGGACTACTGGAAGTTATAGTACAGTGCTTTGGCTCCCCCAAATGACACTACTACAGCATAAAAATTCTGCAATGGAAAAAAGAAACTGATGCCAAAACAACCAGTTTAATAGCCCACCTCCATTAGAAAAAAATCCACTGGAAAAAATTAGATTTAGTATCATCTCTCACCTGCCCACTTCTCAACCTAATTAAAGAACAACATATTCAACCAAGAGCTGATCTCAAATACCTGAAATGTGAAGACATACAAAAACTACAGGACAAAAGCTAAGGTGAAAGTATTGTATTAAGGTCTGCATCTAGAGGTATTAAATGTTAAGAAAAGGGCTTTATATAAAAATACCTAAAAGTGAATACATACTAATCCAAAAAATTCATTCCAAGATTATAAAAGGTATTTTATTAATATATTTATTATATTATGGCTGGTTCAGCCTGCCCTGGGGATGGGGCTGGCACAGCGTGTGGTGCTGGGGATCGAACTTAGGTCTCTGCCATTGCCTAAGCTTTCCTAAACAGGCGCTTTAGACTGCTAAGCCAGCCATCTCACTAGCCCAACACCAGATATTTAAAGTCCAAAAGTTCTAATTTGTAAACTAAAAATATCACCATTAATTAGATCACTGACTTAATTTTAAACATTCGATGCCACCTCTAGAGTTGCAAGTATCAGAATCAGTCTTTACAAAATAACAAATAAGACAGGTAAATTTAGTGAGTACATATTACTCTACGTGCCTGCCAAATGCCACGTAATTCCCACAGGTGACTTCATTCAGTTTCCCAACACTCTAATGAGAAAGATACTATAAACTTCCCGTTTTTTATGGCAGAAGAAAGTGGCTTCAAAAGGCTGGGCAAGGATATAAGAGAACCTGTGCTGTAATATCCTATAACTCAGAGGTGTCCCAAATTTCCTGGTCAAGGAGATTATGGGACCTCAGAGGAAAGGGATGAATGAACTGCAGTGCGTCTAAGGAGAGTCACCCAGAGAAAAACATTCTCTCAGGCTTTCACAGAAAGCAAAATGGCCAAGCAATGGCCGTGACTCGTCCCA
>PVJA010021857.1:0-24476 GCA_004027025.1 Myocastor coypus
TTGTTTAATGGCAACAGAGAACTTAGCAGATTGTGCCATAAGAAAAAATGCGAGAGTTTATTTTTACACATCAACAAGATGCACTTCCTTAGCAAACTTTGATGCTTACTCAGGGAACATGTGCTGGATGAGTGACAGAGGAGTGCCATGCTTCCCTGTTAAGGCCACAGAAAGCTTCTGAGGACTTTAAAATGGAGCAGTATTAGAGCTACAGTAACACAGAGCATTGAAAAGGAAGGAGGGAAGGGAAACAAGCTAGTTAGGAGGCACAGTTTTCATCTTAGGGGAAAATAAAGGTCTGACTTACAGCAAAGACCTAACAAGAAGAAAAAATAAGTCATTACGTGGCAGAAATGACAAGATTTGCCAGGCATGGTGAAACACATCTTTAACCCCAACACTACGGGAGACTGAGGCAAGAAGATCACATGCTGGAGGCCAGCTTGGGCAATTCAGTAACTTAGCAAGACCTGCCTCCAAGTAAAACATTTTTAAAATTTTAGTTATTTATGGTATGACCAGCTCAGCCTGCCCTGAGGGTGGGTCTGGCTCAGCATGTGGTGCCAGGGATCATACCACAGTCCCAGTGGTTGCCTAAGCTTGCTCAAGCAGGTACTTTAGACTTCTGAGCTATCTCACTGGCCCCAAAACATTTTTTAAATGACTGGGAATGTAACACAATGCCAAGGCTCTGAGTTCAATCTCTAGTAATTAAAGAAAAAAGATAAGGAAAGAGGGAGATGAAGAAGAGGAGGAAAGACAGGATGGAGGAGGAAGCATAAAATGAAGGAAGAGGCGGGGGAAGAGGAGCAGGAGGAGAAAGAGGAGAAGGACAGAGGAAAGAGAGGAGAGGGGCAGGAAGGTAGAAAGAAAGAAAAAAATGAAAGAAAATCACTGGATTCAAAAAGAAGTGGAGGGGGGCAGTGAAATAGTTCAGCGGTCTAAAGCGCCTGCTCAGGCAAGCTCAGGGTAGTGCAGGAACCGAGGTTTGATCCTTAGTTCCACATGCTGACCAGCATCACTCCAGGGCAGGCTGAGACACACACACACACACACACACACACACACAATTAGGGCGGGGAAGTTAGCATGGCAGTCTAAGTGCCTGCCTGGCAAGCATAAGGACCCTGGTTCAACTCCCACTACCACTGAGCTCGTGCAGACTACCAAAAGCAGGCATGGTGATGTGCACCTGTAATCCCAGTGCTAGGGAGGCTGAGACAGGAGGATCACTATGAGTCTGAGCTGTGTAGGGACACCTTGTGCCAAATAAATAATTAAATAAAATTTAAAATAAAAAAAAAAATAAAGGGAAAAAAGTAATGTTTATTGAAAGTGTTAATGTTTGTTTGATCAACCTTATATACCTATATCTATTAATCTAAACTGATCTGATGATGAAAATATGTAATATAACCATTGTTAAATTTAAATTAATTAATTAATTAATTTTTTAAAAAGTTAGTTATGACTTTTCCTGCTCTTTAGTTGTCTGGTTTGCTCCAACCCTAATCTCCTACCTCAGCCTCACCCATTCTTTTCTTTGTCTTTAGGGAGATTTACAAGAGCTGCTATAGCTTCTGTGAGCAATTTTAGGACCACAGAAGTCATTCCAGAGCTTCACTAAAAGACAGTTTGGAGTTCAAGGTTCTTAGATTGTGTATCGAGAAAATTTGGGTTTTATCTACTTCCAAATGACAGCGTAGAGACAGCTGTGTTTAGGAGATTGCTGTTCTGGCTTTCTGGTAAGGCAAGCATTTGTGCTACCTAGTAGCAAGCTCCCTTGAAGAGTTTTAGTAGCTATGTGTGATTTAGAAAATGATAATTCCATTGGGCATGGTGGTGTACACTGACAATGCCAGTACTCTGGAGGCTGAAGCAGGAGGATCACCAGGAACTCAAGCCCAGCCTTGATCACACGGAGAGTTCAAGACCAGCCTGAAATATATATATGGAAGCCCTGTCCCACATAAAACAAAACAAAAAAGAAAACGGTAAAGGTAATTTTCCTGTGATACAGTGGCTTGTGCAGCTGAAATGTCACTCTGATGTAAGGAAGCTGTGCTTGAGATTCTTCAGCGTGGCTTTGACCAAGATGGAATCCACAGCTACTTTACATTTGTTGTTTTCAAGATTCTCATTTTCCCTTCATTTCTAGATACTTACTGTCCAGCAGACTTATTAAATGATCAGGTATCACATACACAAAGTGGATTTGCATGTGTGTATCAATCATTTATTAAAAAATAACATTTAACAAAGTCAAATACATTATAGATTTTCAGTACTTGAATTTATATTTAGCAAATAATCAGTATTTTAACTTAATTATAAAAATCTCAGATATGCATATCACTTGCATTTATAAGTAGCTGCTATCTAATTTAAATTTTAACAATTGTCTTTAAATTGCCCTCAAATCATATGACAAAAGACAAGCACAAATCAGTGTCCCAAACCATTATTTTTGCCAAAGAAAAATAACATCTCAACAATTATTATATTCCAGGGTTTAAGCACTAGAAATATCCTAATTGACTCACACAGGCAAAATATTAATAATCTAATGACATCTTTATTTTCTCTTTTAAAAGTCTGATTAAACTGTGTGGCTTAAAAAGCAATTTGGTTGTTTTTTTTAATTAATGAGTGTTCTTTTATTTTAAAATTCATTTGTTACTGTGAAGGTTAAATTTAATTGTCAATTTGATTGGCTGGAGAGCTGCCTCCTCTTCCTCAGGATTCATAAGCATGCTCCTTGGTGTTTCAAGGTGCGTCGTGGGCATGTGAGCCCGGATACTGTACCCTGGCCCTTCCCCTAGAGAGGTGTTTACTGGATCTGCTTCCTGACCGCCATAGAATAAGCAGCTCTGCCCCATGATGCCTTTCAGCCCTGCGGTTCCCCCTGGAGCCAGCTGATCAGGCACTGAATCCCCAAGACCATGAGTCCCATGAGCCATTTCTCCTTTAAGTTATGTGTGTTGGGTACTTGGCTCCAGCAACAGGAAGGCTGATTTACAAACACAAGTACATACAACACATAGTCCGTGCACACAGACAATCCACAAAAACTTAAAACTACCATTCATCAGCTTTTCTTTTATAGTCTTCTATGCTTCTTTAAAAGCCATACCATCAGTTGAAGGCAAGATTTCTGGCTGTAATGAGGTGAAACTGAAATTTAAAGGAGGTGGCCTGTTCTTTTAAGCTGAATTTGAGTTTCTCCCCTGTAGGGTTTTTTGTTTGTTTGTTTTGTTTTGTTTTGTTTTGTTTCCCTATCCCTAAGCCTTTGCTCAGGTATCACATTGCATTAAAATTTAGGCACAACTTGTCAGAAGTTTCACAGCCTCTCCTTCTCTATTGCCCAAAGGCCTCTAGTTGGAAAATGAAACCAAGTTAGGCTCAACAAATGTTTCCTGTTGAACAAAACACAGAACCAAGCCATCCACAGTCAAATTTTCCATTTCCTAAGGTGAAGAAAAGTAAAATATGCAGGTGGCAAGAGAAGGTGAAAACAGTCAGCTTCCAGCAGACAGAAGTCTTAATAGCTCTTCCAGAGCAAGTAAGAGATATTAACACCATTATCAGGTTAGAATGAACCAAGGTCCTTGGCCAAAATAAAGGGAAAGATAGATTCATCTGATACAGGCCTGTATGTTAACGAATAAGCTTTGGACAGTTAGCTGTAAAATGATTAGAGTCACACTTGTTTATCATTTTAAGATGTTGCAAAGTTGGTAATTTGTATGAAGAGTGCTCATTTAATATTCCAGCACTAATTTTTATAATATTCTGTGAAAAAATTATAGGTATGACTTATGCTTTGTCAATGGAACTATTTACATGGGTTAATGCTAATAGTTTCAAGAAATGCTAAATGCTATTTACATGCCTGCTTAGGTAAGCATAGGACCAGGGTTTGATCCCTGGTACCACATGCAATACTGGCCTCAACCCCCAGGTGCCCTGAGACCAGGTATGGTGGCACATGCCTATAATCCCAGCTCTGGGGAGGCTGAAACAGGAGGATCACTATGACTCTGAACTGTATGCTGTGAACTTGTATCAAATAAATAAATAAATAAATACATACATACATACATACATACATACAATCAAAAGCAAAGACTTGCAAGGTTTAGCAACAAAGATTTTGGACTTTTCTTGTCCCAAATATGCTGTGTATGCATGTGTTCTATATAAATGTACGGATATATACAATGACAATATGGGACACAAATATGAGTATAAGTTGGTCAAAATTACTTAAAAATATAAATAAAACAATATGTAAGGGCTGATTAAAAATGTGTTTAATTTTTAAAAATATTATGGTAAAAGACATTTTGTTGTTAATCCCCGTCAAAAGACTCTCTTACTTCAAACACACCCCATTCTTCTTGACGCTTTCTGAAGCAGCTCTGGTAGTCTTTCATGAATGTTTTAATAAGATATGGTAAGGACTGGACTAATAGCTCAGTGGATTAAGCAACTGTAAGCAGGCACACTGGCCAGGGTTCAGTCCCTGGGCCTGTGGTACCAGCCCCTCCCCCAGGACGCACTGAAACAGAAATTGAGACTGGGTATGGTGGTGCATGCCTATAATCCCAGCTCTTGGGAGGCTGTAAATAGGTGGATCACAAGTCTGATCTAGTCATGAGACCCTGAACACCCTGTAAACCCTTCCCTAAAATACAGAAAAAAATGTGATAGAACTGCAGTGAATGCCACTGGTGGGTGCCATCCAATAACAGCCCTGTGCCATGCCCTCACCCACCGTGTTCACCAGGTCAGATCTGGCACCATGCAACTGCTGGCTCTTTCCTGACATTCAAATGACCAGGAAACAAAAATGTTGAATCAGTGCAAGAAACCAAGCCAGCCACAAAGCGCAACCAAAGACCTTCAGTTCACCCTGACACTCATAAGGGAATATGCTGTCCAGTTGAAGCAGGTAGATGCCAAGGGTGCACATTTAGGGGCTTCTCTCTTGCTGAGCTCTTTCCCTATGCTCCGCTACCCGCGTGTGCACCACAAAGGGAGGAGCTTTTCTCTGCCACAACGCTTCCACCTCAGAACCAGCCAGCTGTATGCTCAGGACTCTGCAACCATAAGCCAAATGAGCTGCTCCTCTTTCAGGTGTCAGAAATTTTGTTTCACTAATAACAAAGATGACTAATGAAACCATCTTGACTGAATAAAAAAGAAAATCATGCGATCATCTCAAAACCTGGAAAGACGTGACAAAATCTAACACTGTTCTGTGGTTTCTGAAAGACTCAAAAAATCAGAAATAGAAAGGAATTAACATGATACAAAGCACCTACAAAAATCCACAACCAGGATCATAGTTCATGGTGAGAGACTGAATTTCCCCCTTAAAATCAGAAAACACAAAGATGTCACACACAACTCTATCCTCGATATTCTAGTCAAGGCAATCAGGCAAGAAACGAAAATACATCTGGATTAGAAAAAAGTAAAATTATCTCCATTTACAGATGGCATGATTTTATACACAGAAAGTACCCAGGAATTCAGATAAAATCTGAAGTTTTGGGGTTTTTTCTTCCAAAATGCTCAAAATTGTAGCCATCAAAAGAATGCAAATCAAAACTATAATGAGATGACACCATTTCACACCCACTCAGATGACTCTAATTTTTAAATGTCAATAACTAGTGTTGGTATGGAAAATAGTGTAATGGGAAGTTGGAAAACCTAGCACCCTCTCACCACCTCCACATCATCAGACTAACAACTTGAATTTCCCTTTGATAGGCTATCACACCCCCGGGGTTTAAAATAGGCGTGTTGATGGAGCTAAGTATTACTGGTGCACAACTACCTAGAAAAGTCCACATCAAAGATCAGAAGCTTTTGTAATAAAGACAACTTAGGCAAGAATGCCTACTATAACTGCTTCAGGTAAACACAAATACAGTTTGCTAACTGTCAGAATGATGCTTCTCAGAGCATGCTTCATTGTTACTAGTCTAAAATACAAACAATGGTCCTAATAAAGCTGGTCTACTCGAGCTGTCTATAAGCCCATCAGCTCAAAAGCCTTGGGGGAGGTTTAATCAGGGCACACAGCCTTGCCTGCCAGGGGGCTCCTCAGCTAGGGTAGGTGCCCTTCCCACAGCACCCTGCTCTCTCCCACAGAACCCCATACCAGCTCAGAAGCCTCGCCAATGTAATATTTGCCACAACCACAACTGGCAGAGAAGGGAGGCATGAGAAAAGAAATCATTTGCCGGTGCTCATCTAGACAATTAAAGCCTGCTCTGTAAAGAGGTGAGTCAGCTCCTTTATTCTAAACCACACACAGCAAAGTGGAAGTGGGAAGCTTTACAACCAGAAGATTTAATTTCCTAAAGATGCCGCAGACCTTTAAATTAGTATTTAATAAACCTCTAAGGTCAGTCGAATAATTTTCTGTAGATTCATTGTCTTCCTTATACAAAAGTGAAACTATAACTAAATTAGAAATCTGCTTAAACATAGAACTAGGTTTCTTAGGACTAGGAACCAGGGTAAAAGGTACTGTAGAACAGCTGGTTGTGGTAACCAGCTAATACAAGGTTCTGAAGGTTTAAATACTCATTTCATTCATGAAGAAAACAAACTGAAAATACAGACAAGCATAAACTATTTTATTTCTCAAAATAATTGTTAAAACACATTAGAAAACTGTTCCTAATTTCTAGATATTGGAACCATCTGAAAGTTTCCATCATTTAAAATAATGATTAGCTGAGTTCCCCTTAAATATATATATATATATATATATGAACTTGCTTTCTAAGACCCCTGAACCCCAGTATAATTTATGAAAAATAGAAACTGTTTAAACATCCAACTTTGTTTTGAAGTATCATTGAAAATGATAATTGTCCTCAAGCAGATCTGCTTTTCTGTTTTAAGATAGAACTGTTATTCACTGAACCTTAACTTGGTTTTTCCTTAAGAGGTTCTCATGGAATAGTCTAGGAGGTTCTTCCATGCAGTGAAAATCACATAACACTCAGAGAAAGAAAGAAGATTCCATTTCAGAAACTATTCTGGGCCTAACTTTGCCATAAACCACCTGACCCTGCGTAAGAATAACCCAAAAGGATCGATGCAATTTAAAATTATCTATAGTTTACTAGGTACAATTTCTAAAGAATGGCAGGGGGAAGACAGTGAGATCGTAATCACAGTGATCCAGCTAACTCTGTTTTTAAGGTTTAAGTCATTTCACTGCTATTCTGCATAACACCATCTGTCTCAGTCACTTAGCATCATGGGAAATAAACTCCCAATACCCACAGCGCAAAGGAGAGTCCATTCTGGCTCACAGATGTACAGGATTCAATCCATAGTTGGCTGGGGCTAGGCTGGAAGGCACGCAGAGAAGAGGGGCTCACATCTTCGTGGCCAAGAAGCAGAGAAGGAAGGAGTTGGGAGGCAGATGTACCCTCCCAGGGCCTGCTCCCAGTGACCTGCCTCTTCTGACCAGCTCTGACTCCTAACAGAGTACTTCACTCACTGTGGATTCATCTAGTGCTAAATCTGCCCATAAGTATGGCACCCTGTGGTCCTATCACTTTCCAAATACATGAGGCCCTGGGGCACATCTTAGATCAAATCATAGCCCCATTCTGCCACTACCCACCAATTTTAGGAAAACCCTCAAACTTATTAGTGAGGCTTAAGGTCCTGCATAAGCTGGCTCCATCTTGTCACTCTCTCTATCCTCTGTCCCTTATCACCCATTCCTTTTTTGGTTTTTTTTTTTATTGCATTTAATAAGAAATAACAATGTGACAGTTTCAAAACATGTTAGTAGTACATTTCCAGTATTTGATATAATGCATATTGTTGTCTCCCTGGTTGTTATACAGAACATAGGGTGTAGACATGATGTGATAATTTTTCTGATCATTATAGGTACAAAAAATTTTCTTCTCATTGAACTAAGAGAAAGTAGTTGTATATATAATCCAATGTTTCATAATCACGGTGGGTTATTGGCAAAACTGGCAATGATGTAAGCTGTTGATTTAAGCCTTTTACAGCTCAGCATACTAATCTAGCTTTATGTTTTATACCTTGTGGTTAAACTTTTCTGCTGGGTGGATAAGGGCAAGTTAAAGCAAGACCTGCATAACAAAACATGTAACTTTTGTATCTCCCAAGGTTAGTCAAATCCCCTCTGGGTTTACTTTGAAACCATGTACAGTGCTTTGTAGAACTGTTGTCAGTGTCAGCCATGTAGATGAGTCATGACCATTGCTTGACCAATTTGCTCCCTGTGAAAGCCTAGGAGAATGTTCTCTCTCTAGGTGACTCTCCTTAGGTACACTATATATCTTCAATCCCTTTCCTCTGTGGTCCCATAATCTCCTTGAACAGAAAATTTGGGAAACCACTGAGTTATAGGATGTTATAGCTGCTTCTAATGTAATTTTAGTTACTGCTATACTCTCTCTTTCAAGTAAATGGTTCACAAGAAAGCAAAAATGGTATTAAATGAGAGTAAGAGACTAGGAAAAATACTGAAGGATTGACAGGCTATACTTTTGTATATACTTAGATTTCTAAATTCCTGTGTAAAAATGTTTAACTGCTTTATCACATTCTATAGAGATTTAGTAGAATATCAATGATTGAGAGATAATATCAATTCCAAGTTAAGCCTAAGATGTTTGATACTCACGAAGACAGTGATGTTAAGCTCAAGTACCTATGTTATAGAGTAATAGTATCACTAAGCTTTTCTTCTGGAGGGTTACAAATATAAATCTACAGACCAAAAACTGGAGAAAAAGAAGGGCTACAAGGATGGCCAGTATATTTTGCCCTAGCCCTTCAAGGTCAGTGAGGACTCAGGACATAAAAGAACCTGTGCTATACCATCCATTCCTACTCCCCCTCATGCTACCTTTCTGCATACCCCAGCTAGGCCACACTCATTCCTGCCCCCAAGGCATTTGCATTTTCCATGCCTCTTCTACCTGAAATGGTCTCTCAGCAGCCCCCATCCAATTTGCTCTTCTGCATTCTACATCTCCACTCGAACAGCACACTGACAGGAGGTCTTCTTGATGACTCTAGCTGAGAAATTCCCTTCCACTGTCCTTCATAGCAACCAGAAGATTTAATTACCTAAAGATGTCACAGACCTTTAAATTTGTATTTAATAAACCTCTAAAGGCAGTACAATAACTTTCTGCAGACTCATTTTATCCTTGATACAAAAACAGCAGCTATAATTAAATGATCATACTCTGATTAAACATTATATATATATATATATATATATATATATATATATATATATATTCTCAGTGAATTTCTTTATTTTGTCTGTCATGTTGAAGTACAGGTTATGGTAGAGCAAGGCAATGCCTGGGTTGTTCCTAGAACTCAGGGAATCCTCAATAAATGTGTAAGAGCTTAAAGTAAGTTTTATTTCAATAGGGAAAAAGTGGTTTCTGCAGAGCTATCTCATCTTTTTAGGTCAGCTCTCAAATCCCTAGATTAGTTTCCGAGCCTCTAAAATTCCACTGGCCTATTTTAGGCTCCTCCCCACAGTCATTTGGGAAATGCCCAGTGCCCTCTGCTGTGATGCAGTTAAGTTTAACATTTTCACATTACAACAGTACCCTTCTTCAAGAAGTGACTGTGAACTAAGCAGAAGAAGGCAATCAGGATGAGATAGAACATAAAAGTGAGGTTTGGGCATGTTTGAATGCCATTGACGCTATATAAGTTTTCTTTGTAAAATAGTGTTTCTATATGGAAAACCTGAAGAATTCATTAGCTGGAGAAGAAAACAATGATTAGCCTTAGTGTCCCCAATTAGAGAAACATTATTAAGGTTTGCTATTATAAGTTTATAATTTCTTTTGTTATTTTTTAATGCATAGATAAACATTTAAAACAAAATGTAGAGGCAAGCATGGCGGCACACACCTGTAATCCCTGATCTCCAGGAGGCCAAGGCAGGAGGGTTGCTACATTCAAATCCAGCATGGGCAATCAAACAACTCTGCAAGATTCTGTCTTGCAAATAGAAAATGTTTGAAGAGGTTGAGGATATATGAAATCCATATCTTTTGTTTGTTTCTTTGTTTTTTCAGAACCAGGAATCGAATTCAGGACCTTGCACTTGCCAGGCAGGAAGTTGTGTCCCTGAGCTATCTCCCCAGCCCTGGGTTGGGTTGAGAATATATGAGATTAAATCTTCAACACACACACACACACACACACACACACACACACACATACACACAAAGGTCTTCGATGCATCCATCTTAGAAAACTGTGGAGATTTTTTTTTTCGAATAACATACTGCATATATTTGTTATTTACTACCCATCTATAACTTGAATTACTATTTTTTCAATAAATATCTGAGCTTTCAAAAATTATTGGTCTTGGGGCCCACAAGATAGCTCCGAGGTATAAACCCCTGACTAGCAAGCACCTGGTATATGTAGTGCTAACCCCACCCCAGGCCCTCCAAGCCAGCCACCAAGACCAGGCATGGTGGCACATTCCTGTAATCCCATCACTAGGAAAGCTGAAAACAGGAAGATTGTTATGGGTCCAAGATGTCTAGTGAGATCCTGTACCAACTACATAAATTAAAAATAAATAAATATAAAATAAATCATTGGCCTTAAGGCAAGCAGGTGGCATCAAACGCTCTTATTACAGCTATCTCCGTACAAAATACTAGAAATTCAGGACAGTTGTCTGGAGATGCAAAGAGAACAAGATCAAGATTTTAGAGGGCAAAATTATTTTTAGTTAAATTAAGAGTTCCAAGATTAGGCTTGACAGAACACAGAATGAGTCCATGCAGAAGAGGTGTCCAGGACTCAAATGCACATTGATTAAAATAGAATACACTCTGCTAGAATTGTTTTAAGACTGAGAGCAAGATAAAAGGAACATTCGAGGGGGAGGCGGGGAGAGAGGTCCACACACAAAGTGCACTGCGCTTGGGAAAATAAAGTCACGTGTCCAGAGCCCCATGCCTAAAGAAAGAGACCAGCAACCTCACAGGTGGGAGGAACAGAGAAAGCCACATGACCAGTGACAGCTTTTGGCTTAGGCCAAAGAGGACTTGAAAATGGAAAATGGTCCTCCTGCCAGGACTAACAGCAGCTGTAAGAACACGTCCAGCCTCTCTGAGAGGCAGGCACCTCAGGTCCAAGGCTCTTTTCCCATGTGCACTCAGCAGCCACTCCAAGGGCTAGCAATTGGATTGTTAGGTAAATTGAACTACCATAGACAGGAAGAGGAGAGGAGACTTGAAAGCCACCACATTCTTTGAAGTCACCTTGCCCTTTAAGTTCAAATGAATAAGCCAGGATCACCTCCTTGTTGCTAAGCTAGTAGCACTCTCCTCTCCCCAGGGCAATGCCCCCTCCTTCTCCCACTGACATCTGGCCCCAGATTTCTGCCCTGCCTCATTTTGCTACACAGTCTGTGGCATCCTTCTTCTACAAAACACTTTCTATGTGACCATCACCTCAAATTTCTTTGTCACATGCCCACCCCAAATGCCACCAACACAAGGTACAGATAGAACAAATGCTGACTTTAGCAAGTCCAAGCAATGGAAAGAATTTATAGAACACCACCAACAATGATGTGTTTTGTGTTTTAAATCAAACACAATCATTCTTCTTCTGTTATCTGATATATATATATATATATATATATATATATATATATATATATAGTGTCTGTACTAAAAGTGTACACTGGCTGGGGAGAGAACTCAGCGGTCTAAGCACCTGCCTCGCAGGCACAAGGACTTGGATTCAACACCTAGCACTGCATGCTATGCAAGTCCCTCCCTGGCATGCTGTGCCGGCCACCAAAACTGAGCATGGCAAAGCACACCTGTGTTCTCAGCACTGCAGAAGCTGGGTCAGGAAGATCACTGTGAGTCTGAGCTGGGTAACAAGATCCTGTACCAAATAAATAAATCAATGAATTGTACAGTTGTTTTGTCATTGTTCCCTAAGCAATATAATAAGTTTACCTAGCATTTTAATTGTATCAGGTATTACAAGTAATCAACAAATGATTTAAGGTACACTACAAGTTGTGCATCAGTTATATGGAAATAAACCATTTCATATAAGGAACCTGAGCATCCTTGGATTTTAACGTCTACTGGCAGAGGGGATGTCCTGGAGCCAGTCCCTGGAAGACACCCAGGGACAACTGTGTCAATGCCTGTTTTTAAAATATTGACACCACCTCTCCACCTGTGCAGTTTCTCCAAGCCTGCTGCAGCCTCCCTCCTGCTCTCCTTTGACCTCTTCTCCTTGTCTCTGCTGCTTGGCTCTTCCTCCTCAGTCCTCTGAACTCTGGCAGAGCAGCTCGCAGCTCATTGTTATACATCTTCCAGGTCCTGGACCTAAGAGTTTACTTTATGTCCGAGCAGCAGCCTTGCTTGGTGTTATCTTAAGCACAAGAGGTCTTTCTTTAGGGGAACTCTAGGCTGGTTATGGAAAATAGCATTCTTGTCCATTTTATTTCCTTTAACAAGGAAATAAAAGAATGCTGAGAACTCTATAAATCTCCATCGTGGGATTCTTAGAAGGAAAAAAACAAATGTCTTTAGCACCTTCCCACATGGGCTGACCATGGCAAAATCTTGGCAGTGCAGAACCCAGATCTGGGGTACAGGGACAAGAGAAGGCGCACCTCTGTGTACAAGGCCATCTACAAGCAAATGCGGGAAGACTAGCTGCAAAGCACACCTGGATGGGGTAACACGCGTGAATCTACAACTACACAAAACAGTATGAAATCCATTCTTGTTGAAATAAAGCCCCATCTGTCCCACACAATCATTTCTCCCTTATTAAATAAGATGCCAAGTTACATTCATGGGTTTGGCATTTGGCCTATGCAAGAACAAGCGTCAGAATCTCCCAAGTTTGTTCCTGGATAAGAACAATGGTGATTACTGTTATTGTATGTGGCTCTTCTCTGTCAAAAACGCTGAGAGATTGCAATAGGCAGGCATGAGAAAGGCAGAATGGGGCATGCCAGTGTCTATTGCAGTCATTTGCCGGTGCAGTGGAGGCTTGTCAATTATCTTGTCATGCATCAACTTGAGTTGAATTTGAAAACAGTAAATGTCATACAAAAGTATAAGTGATTTATATACAACACTACAGGAGCACTTAAAATCTGCAATGCAATGAAATGAGATACACCGACAGATTGCGTGTTTTGTGGTTATTGCCACCAAGGCAAAAAAAAAAAAAAAAAAAAACACCTTGAGATAAAAAGAACTATTTGAGAATAATCAGCTCCAAAGCACACGCAGCCTATCATGGAGCTCCTTCCCCAACTCTAAGAACAGACCAGAACTAATAATGCTTTAGGAATATAAGTAACAAAGGCTCAAACCCTCAGAACAAGTCAGTCTGTCTTCTGCTACACTCTGCAGTCTGATACAGTACCACCTGACAACACGCAAAGGGCTGCACTAAAGGCAAGGGAGACTAAAACCCCAGAAAATCAAGATAGGTTGTGAGCTCTGGCTAAGTGGCTATACATGTGCTGACCTATTTGGCAACAGCCAATCTTCCATCTGCATTTTGAGAGGTTTACTCTTTGAAATTCCATTTGTAAATGAGAATATCGAAATATTTTGTTTGCATTGCTGGATCTGTTGTCAAGAACGACACAAGCTCAGAGACAAGAAATCAGAAATTGGTCACACATCGAGCTTCTCTTTTATTTTTCATCTCCTGCTCTGCTATTCCATCAGGGAGTGGCTTTGATCTAGCACTCCTATTACTTCCTATCAGTCGACATGACTTCAGTCTATCTCCTGCCTTCCCTCTCCACGCCTCCCAGCTTTGTTCTCGGTCCTCCTGTGTGAATCCTAACCTGTCTGCATAGCCGTTTCACCCTCTAGATTGGCTTCCTGCACTTGACTTACATATTGTATCCTTTCTGTCCTGTTTGCATGTCCACACTGCTTGGTCTTTTTACTATTTTGTCCTTTGGCCTGTGGTCTTTATTTTTATTACTTTTATATTTTTACTGCTGTTTTCACAGTATTTTTACCATAGTTCCTTTAATGACGTGCTCCTACACTGTCCACATGACAGCCACCAAATGTTCAATGCACCAGTTTGGTTTCACCATTGCAGTTTATCTTCCCAGGCAAAAGCCCTGTCCTCTCTCCCCACAATCCAGCCCCATTTGTCTGCACAAAGCCAGACTACCTCTGCTCAGGTAGAGGTAACCATACACAACTAAGCACAATACACACAACTCTAAATTATTCTGGCCTATTACAAAGAAACATTGGATTCTATATTTAACAAAATAGAAACATTGATGGTTTCATATAAGAGCAAATTGCATGTTATAACTACTAACTATAGCATGTTATAGCTATTCGAAGTATCATATTATTATTATTATTATTATTATTATTATTATTATTATTATTATTATATTCATGGACTTCACAGAACAGAATCAAATTCAAAGGAGAGAGATAAAAAGAGGATTTTCTTTAGAAAAGGGAACATGAGTGGTGGTAAGATAGCTCAGTGGACTAAGCACCTGCTTAGGGAAGCACAGGGACCAGAATTTGATCAGAGGTACCACATGCCACACTAGCCCCGCCGACAAGTACACTGAGCCATGACCAGGCGTAGTGGTGCACAGCTATAATTCCAGCACTGGGAAGGCTGAAAAAAAGAGAATCACTATGAGTCTGAGCTGCATAGTGAGACTCTACCAAATACAAAGGAAGAGAGAGAGAGAGAGAGAGAGAGAGAGAGAGAGAGAGAGAGAGACAGCGAAAGAAAGAAAAGGGGAACATGAGAGGCTCCAACCCTTCAACCCGAAAGACAGTAGCTGAGGCTCAATTGCAGTCTAGCAATTTATGAGGCAGTGTGGCTGTCACATTCTGTTCTTGAGCTTTAATATTCAGATAAGCAGACAGATCAGTATCTGGATCTGATATGGATATTATTACAAAAGATGCAGGCGAATAACACAGTCTGAGATTTTCTTACCTTATTTTGCTTAAGATGCAAATGGGGTCCTTTTATCTAAATCCCTTTAAAAGTAAGATTTCTTTTTGACATTATTCTTGGACATCATAACAACAAAAACTAGAACCTGAGCCCTAGGATTACATATAATGACCCATTATCTCACAATTTCTAAATTGCTCTCATACAGTAAGGGAGGTTCTGCTGAGAGTGCTTCAATTCCTTTATCTGTTACTAAAAGGCCGTTTTGATGGGTTGATATTTAAACATGGCTAAAAGACAGTGGGAAATAGAAGAGTAGCATGATTTCATGGCTCCAGGAAGTTTACTTTATAAAGCAAAATATTACCAACACAAATTGCAACATGAATAAAAGTCTGACATGATGGTACCTCCCTGTAACCCAAGCGCTTAGGAAGCTGGGACAGGATGATCTGCCATTTCAAGGCCACTCTGGGCCACAGCAATTCTTAGGTCATCCTGAGTTACCTAGCAGGACTCCATCAAAAAAAAAAGGGGTGGGGGCAGGGAGGTAGCTCAGTAAAATAAGCACTTGCCTGGAAAGCTCAAGGTCGTGAGTTTCATCCCTGGTACTAAGAGAGAGAGAGAGAGAGAGAGAGAGAGAGAGAGAGAGAGAGAATAAAAGGCCCTTAAATGAGTGCTCTAGCAGAAATATGCAAAATTCTTTTACTAAGAAAAAGAAAAAATTACTTAAAAGCAAAAGAGGTATGCAAAAGTAGACATAACTGAATTCAGATCCCAACTCTATTGCTTGTGAATACCATAAAAATTGTTTAATTTTCATGATCTGCCTAGGTTTTTGTTTTCATCTGATAAAGAGGGACAATTTCAAATATCTTCAAAATTAAATGCAATAACAAATTAAAAAATACATGATTACATTTATCATGTAAAACTGGTACATGTACATAATCACATTCATTTTCATTCCCCTCCCTTCCCTCCCTGCTTCTTGTATTATTTCTAGCTTCGGTATTTATTGATAACCCATGCATACACATAGAGAGAGAGAGGAGAGAGAGGAAGGGAGAAAAAGAGGGAAGAGAGAAGGAAGGGGGAGACACAGAGAGAGGGGGAACACTCTTCATGAAAGGAGAGAACTTAAACACCTCATTTACTGCCGAACTGGCCTAGCGTTTAAACCTGAGCCAGAGCTGGAGCCTGAGCCACACAGAACCAGCGAAGTGAATGAAACTGCTGTAATCTTACCAAGCGCACACTGGACACAGTTTGGAGTATGGATTGGTCCTGGGGAAGGTGAAACTACAGAGACAGGAAAAAAGATCAGCACTTGCCAGGGGTTGGAAGAAAGAAAGGAAGGCTGAACACAAAGGTCCTTAGAACATTCAAACTGCTCGGTACGCCACCAGATGATAAATGCATTTCATTATACATTTCTCCAAACCTATTGAGTACACATCAAGAGGAGACCCACATGTAGACCACAGGCTTCAGGTGAGAATGGTAGGTCCATGGAAGCTCATCCAAGGTAACAAAGTTGGCACTCAGGTGCCCATGCGGGGGGGGTGGGTGCATGTGTGTGGCAGCCCAGAGTACATGGGAATTCTCTGTTACAAAAAGCATGTGGGAGAAGGCGCCATAGCTCTCAGCAAGGAGACAAAGCAATACAAGATGGAGGCCTAAGCCCGGTTAAGCCCAAGTAGAATGGCTTGCAGGTAGGTTCCCACCCAGTCTGGGGGCATGAATGTCCCTCTTACAGTAGAACATCTTGACACAGACATGGCAAACCCCACTTGTACTACTTCTTTGAAGTATTTAGGGTGCTCGGTCTCTTATCTGCATTGATTTGTCTTGCATTATATTAATATAAAAATTACCTTATTTTGAGCAGTTAGTTTCCATCATAGGCTCTTCATGAATTTATAGTCAACAAAATCCCAGAGATAGTTTGTACAAGTGTAAAAGCAGATTTTCTCTGTTTATATTTTTAAAACATAGTTCTCAGTTTCAAACCAGCCTAGTAGGTCATTGTGGTCTGCTCTGATTCTTCATTCACCCAACATAATATTCGCACATCCATCACTCCAAGACAGATGTTATCTTCATGTTTGACCAAAATGCATTCTATGTAGTTACCGTATTGCGGCAAATTATCCTTTATAAACAAGTGGCCAGGGTAGATATATATCTGACAAATACCTTCCACCTCTTATTTCAAGTTGTGCTCTACACACCAAATTCTAGAACAAGGAATAGGCTGCCCAAGATTTTAAAATTTTGTTTAGGGAAAAGCAGAGTGAAAAAGTGGATGTGGCTGAGGCTACACAGTCAAACTTAAAGGACTCATTTCATTTTTTTTATCACTGCATTAATCAAATACATCTTTTTTGCTTCTAGTTATTGCACAATATTTTCCCTCTTATCAACCTGACAGTCATGAGACAATAGTTGAAATTGGTAATCATGTTGAAACTGAGCTCACAGTGCCAATTATCTACATACCAGGCACCATGTCAAGTGAATAAAGCTGATTAAAAGTGACAAAAATCCCTGCCTTGATGATGCCTATGTTCTACATGAACGACCTTCTAGTGGCACCAAAAGCCTGGCCTTTGCTATAAACACTGACTTACTCTGGTTAAGGCCTTTCCTAGAGGGTTCTTAGGTCAGGACCCTCTTAAAAGTTCATGCTGCTGCCTTTTCTATTGGCCTTCATACTTCATCTTCTTTCAGGTTTATAGGTGTCCTTTTAAAATTCTGAGTGTTACACACTGGTTCAGAGACAGGCATTCATTTTTTGGTTTTCCTTCCCATCTGTATACTGCTCCCAACCACAGCTGGGCACAGACTGATTTGGTTCTGTTCCTGGCAGTTACTTGAGCAAACGATTCAACCCCAGTCTGGTTTCTCATTTGAAAAGTACAAATAGAGAGACAGAGCATGGAGAACAGTTGTGAAAAATGAAAGGCTAACCAATTTAAAAACAAAACAAAACCCCTTAGAGTGGTATAAAAGTAAACTTCACCATTTATTTATGAATAGTCTAGTCTTTTCAATTTAGGCTTTCACTGAGAGTGACCAGATCATTTCCCTTAAAATTTTAAATCTGTTTTCTAGCTTAAATACCAGTCTCCATCTTTATTCCTGCATGTCTGTATTAGGCTGACAGATACCTGTGGCGCAAGTAGCTCTTGTCTATCCTTTAATCTTGGTTGGAGACTCAGTTATAAGCAAGACGCAAATCAAAGTCCTGGCACCACCCGCCTCCCCAGTTGAGTCTCCACAAAGATTACAGGTCTACAGTTGCATGTTCATAAAGCTGACCTGATATAGGTCACCTGAGCCTATACCTGCTCTCCCTTACCCCATTAATACAACTCAAGAAAGGCAAGGCAGTCTCTCAGTTCACTCATAATGACTAACCACATTGGTTTGTCCATTAGAATGACATAATGGATACCCCTCTCTGGTACATTTTAGAACTGGGAATACCTACATTTGTCTTGAAGACTTCACACACACTGAAAGCATCCTTGTGACATTATCTTAATGTTGGCAGCAGACTTTGACAATTGTTGTCATAAATTTATGGGAGTAAAAGACATGGTGGTGCTTGCCTGTAATCTAAGCACTTGCGAGGCTAAGGCAGGAGGACTGGGGCAAGTTGGAGGCTGCCCTGTCAAATTCAAGGCCCTGATGGTCTCACTGCATTATGAGACCCTGTCTGAAAACCCAAAGAAAACTGGCAACATTTCTGTGCAATAGTTTTGATTTGTATCTGACATATATTAAAGTCTAAGAATAATAGTTTACTCAATACACATTTTGGCATTAGTTCTAATATAAATCTTAGTAGTGTAGTCCTATAAATCTTAAGGCTAGGAACTGGTAAGTTTTTATTGAGAATCTATTGGATGCATGCAACTATAATAGTTACTATGCCAATGCAGAAAAAATCTATTTAAAGAGCAAAATTATATTAAAACATAGATGCAGTGGCCAGGGTCATTCCCCAGTCTGCCATGCTGACCCTGTCCACAGGGTGCTGTGAAGGTGATTGAGATGGGTGTGGTGGCACACACCTGTAATCCCAGCACTTGAGAGTCTGAAAACAGAATCACCATAAGTCCAATCTACACAGTGAGACGCTGTAGTCTCTGTACCCTGTAGACTCTATACTAAACTACAAAGAAAAAAAAAAATTAAAGATAGAAATAATACCTCAGCCGATAAAGCTGTGAAACCAAGGGCTTCTTCTATTGTTGGAGCCCGTTTTGCTGTCACAATCTTGGAAATTTATTCAAAGGAAAAGAGAGTAATAAATGGCACAATGGATATTGAAAAGCTGTCAACGACAATCTACACAACCCAAACCCAGACGTAACATCCTCGTTTATTTTCATTATCCTGTAATGACAGGACACATAGGAACCTTTCTTTAGAAACAAGGTAATAGTCATCGCCACCTGAAGAGCAAACGGTTACTACAGTCAGTATTGGGAGATAGAGAGCTGTGGCTGGAGACCCCTCATATGCATCTCTTAAATATGACCACTTCCTGGTGACTGTCTACCCTGCAGGGTGACATGGTGTGTGCCTGCGCCCGCTACAACTCCTCAAGTTTAAGAGTCAGAATAGCCCTAGGGCTCTGAACATGGTCCCGCCTTGTCTCACCTGCCCTGATATCAAGCTTCTGTTTTCATAACCAGACTAATGCAAATGCAATTAGAAATCTAGGGGTTTGCTTGTTAGCTCAGTTGTTTAAGCACCTTCACGGGCAAAACCATTGCAGTGCAGAGGATTAGGGTTCAATTCCCAGATCCACATGCCACATCAGACAGGCCCTGAACACAGCCTGAGCCAGCCAAAAAAAGAAAAGGAAAAAAAAAAAAAAAAAAAAAAAAAAAAAAAAAAAAAAAAAAAAAAAAAAAAAAAAAAAAAAAAAAAAAAAAAAAAAAAAAAAAAAAAAAAAAAAAAAGAAGAAGAAGAAAGAAAGAAATCCAATATCCAAAAGAAAAAAGGTTTAAAATCTCTCTTAAAATGATTCTTAAAAGGAAAAAAAAAACCCTAAAGTTCTCTATATACTTAAACTGACACATCACTGCATCATTTTACAGATATATACATTTCTGATGTGTAGATATGATCACAACTATCATTCCTAGCTTGGGTTATGAGGTACTGATCTACATTACCTTATTTTTTTTCCTGTATATTATTTCTTTGAGGCACTTGGGTGAATCAGCTGTAAAGAAGAGTTGATAAATATTTTAAACTAACAAAATATAATAAAATTTCTCTTGCAAAATCACTAGAAGAAATCATTGTGGGGCAAATAAATGACCACCTCACACAATATTGAAATTGCCAATATCTAGAATGGAGGTCAGTAAAGTAGAACTCACTGGCCAGCTCTTGGAACATTGCCCTATCCTTGTATATTGACTCTGAATGCTTCTCTACTGTAATGAGAGCTGAAATACAGACCAAATGATCTTTAAAAACTAAAATATTGGGCTGGAGATGTGGTTCCATGACACAGCACCTGCCTGAATGCACAAGATCAGGAGTTTTATTTCCAGGATGAAAGAAATAAATAAATAAAGAAAGAAAGAAAGAAAGAAAGAAAGAAAGAAAGAAAGAAAGAAAGAAAGAAAGAAAGAAAGAAGGAAGGAAGGAAGGAAAGCCAACAGGCACAAAAACTAAAATATTTACTCTCTAGTCCTTTACAGAAAATGTTTGCCTACTTCTGCTCTAGAAAATATAAAGCCCTGAACCCCAAGTCACTTTAGTAGGTAAAATAAAATACTCTTCAGCACTTACCAAAGCTAAACCAAATCTAACACTAGATAGATACAATTTTTAAGATTTACTGTAGTATATGTGCTGCCAAAGCAAGTGCTCAAGATTTATTATAAAAAGACTTCAACATACTTACCAATTAACATTTATACTTGGTAATAGTGTGTGTTCCCACCATCTTTCAGGCACTCCGGTGGCCAATTACATATATCACTCCCACTTTTCGAAACAATTGTCCATGTAACTCACTAGACACATTCATTTTATATCTAAGGAAGTTGAAACCAAAAAACTTCCTGAAGGCTGCTATTAGGAGTTCATTGTCTCTGTCTTTCTACAATTCATATGTTAACGCTCTAACCCACCGCATGATGCTATATGAAAGTGAGCCTTAGGTTTGGATGACACCATGAGAGTAAGGGCCTCAGTATGGAATGCCACCTGTTACAGACTGAACCACTTGCTCTCTCCAGCTCACCTCCTCTTTTACTTTCTCCCTCTTCAGTATGTATAGTACGTCAAGAAAATGGCCTTCCATCAATCATGAAGAGAACCTGAAGAGGTAGCATCCTAGCCTTAGACTTCCAGCTCCACAATTGTGAGAAAATAAAACATCCCGTATGAGGGTTATTATAATGGCGGCCAAGCAGACTCCTACAAGCACACACTTTGATCATTGAAGAAGAGGCATTAACCAATGAAACTTGATTCACATCTAGGGAGAACATTAAAACCAGACACAAGATGCTGTCACCAAATGTTCCATAATTTATTTATTTACTAAATTTGCTTTTCATCGCACTGGATCTTTGCATGGAAGGGAATCAGTTACCACATGATCTAATCAACTCGTATCAGTTGACATAACTTATTTCAACTGACATGAATGCCATTGAAACGCCACTGGGAAAAAAGTACAGCTGATTTCATTAGCTCATCACAATCTCTTTCCATAGCCAGTTTCTCCTTTCTCTCCTTACAAGTTTAGTTCCTGCTCTCTTCAGCAGATTATTTTGTCCTATACGGAAGAAATGAACCACAGCAATAAACAATTATTTTCATGCTTCTTATTACTACTTTTACTATCACATAAAATTTCTAGCTTGCCTTGTGTCCAGTACTATAGCTAAAAAGTTATTTCTGGCTTTTTTGTACTCACAGTACTTTATTAAAATTCAGTTTCCATGCAGTAAAATGTACAAATGCTACATGACTTTGACAAATATGTAAATCTATGTAATCATCATACAAATATACATGCTGTTACCCAAAAAAGTTACCTCATGCTTCCTTTACAGATAATTCACCACCAAGCTTTGGGACCACTATCGTACTGACTTCTACCACTGGAACCTCACTTGAAATTAAAACAGGATGAGAATGAAGTTACAGCATGCACCTGCTTGTGTTTCACTTATTCAGTATGTCTGTGAGATTCTCTCACAAACATACTGTGTTTATGTTGGGTGTATGCAAAGCTTATTTATTTTTATTTCATAGCTATAAATTTCTCATCTCTTCTCCCATTGATGGATCTCCAGGTTATGTATAGATTTGACCTGTTAGGAATAAAGACAATAGAGACAATATGAGTAACCTTGTGAGTCTTTGTGAATAGCTATGTTCCTTCATTTTGGGAAAGGGTGTATTCCTAGAAGTGGAATAGCTGGGCAAAAGAGAAGATGCTTGTTCCATTTTATCCGTAACTGGAAAATAGGCTTCCAAAGTCTTTACGGACTAATGACTAAAAACAGTTTCTCGGCCCGGCGGGATGGCCCGGCGGTCTAAAGCGCCTGCTTGGGAAAGCTTGGGCGGCTTCAGGGACCGTGGTTCAATCCCCGGCACCACATGCTGCGCCAGCCCTGCTCTCGGGCAGGCTGAGCCGGCCATAAAAAAAATGAGTGAATAAATAAACAAAGGTTCTGAAACAAGAAAAAACAAAAAAATGAATAAAATTAAAAAAAAAAAAAAAAAAAAAAAAAAACAGTTTCTAAGTTTTACCTCTTCAACATGCATCTTCCCAGTTCTGTATTCTCTTTTGCTTCTTGGGATATGCTTCCAGTGCTGGTTACTGCTTTGGAGCTCACTCTATTGCCTCATGGTACAGGAAGTTTGTCGAGCCCCAACTCCTGCTATCAGCCAAGATTCTTATTTTTTGTTTTAATATCTCTTTGCATGTTTTGCTACCTCTCCCAGAGCCTTTTGCATTCGGTATTGCAAACTGTGAACACAAGATTCTGTTGTGTACATGTACCCCTAAGGCCCACCTCCCTGAGAGTGCTAAGCACTAAGTACAAAGATTTATTAAATGAGAGGTTGGCATGTGTGTGTGTGTGTGTGTATATATATATATATATATATATATATATATATATATATATACATATTTCTGTCTCTGTTTCCCATAGGACTATAAGCTCCTTTATGACAGAGATCATGTTTTATTAGTTTCTGTGACACCTTGGATTACCTGCACTACAAAGCTGAACAAACACCTGACAGGCACTTATATAAACCATTTTAATAAGAATGCACAAATTTTATAATCAAACGCAATATGAATAATACAGAAAATCATCCATGGGTTTAAATTGTATCGAATGGTTCTAATGGCTAAGTTTCTTGTGCTATTAAAATTCTACGTTTTTCAGTGAGATAGCTCAGCAGACTAAGCACTTGCTTAGGCAAGCTGAGGAACCTGGGTTCGATCCCCTGTTCCAAGTGCCGACCCCGCCCCTGGGTGTGCTGTGTTGAAAACAGGAGGATCACTACAAATCTGAGCTGTGTAGTCAGACCCTGTATATACACAAAATACACAAATACACAAATACACAAAAAACTACATTTTTTAAGGTGAAAGTAGAGTTACATTAATGCTTTTTTCTAATCTTTATTTAAAAGCAGAGTTGAGTTGTATAATGTTTTAATAATATACATATATGCAAATACAATCACAGAGATATTAATATTAATCAAGAGCACTTAAGCACTCAGCTGTTCCAACTGATTCTCATTTGCTAGAAAATTTAATGTTTTGAAAAGGCTGTTATATTACAGCTCATTATTTCCTAGGCTATAGTTTTATTAACATCCTTAATTTAAATTGCCAGGCATTGTATGAAATGACAATAAAATTAATTGTATTTGAGATAATTTTTTATCTTTTAATATAAAATACTTCTTTCAAGATAATCTTATAAAGTCATCTCAACTTATAAAGTGAGCACTTATTTCAGAAGGAAAGTAAAAGAATATAAAAAATGTTCTGAAATGTTGCCTCATTATTTGGACCATTTCATTGCCTTCTGAACCCAAGGGAGTACTTCAGGATTCAGAAACATAAAGCTATTTACTAGATGTTTCTTGATATTTTAACTGGTATCTCCAACACTTGGCTATTTTTAGAACTTTTATAACACAAAATTCACTTTATTGTCAGTAGAAATTTAAGAGGAACTCTGGACATGACATTGAATTCCAATATTATATGTAACTAGTCTAGGAGGTGAATTTTCAAGTAGAAAGGGTAGAAACACAAAAGGTTAAAAATTTGAAAAGTAAGACATAGTAACTTTACTTGGTAAGAGAAAAATGTAGAACATAGCTAAATCTCTGATAACTGTTCAAACAAAATACCACACTAAAAT
>PVJA010021857.1:24576-35084 GCA_004027025.1 Myocastor coypus
AAGAATCCTTAACAACTTCCCATACAAACAAAACAAAATAAAAACCTATACAAGAACCTCTCTACCTGAGAAGTGAAGAGAATGCCCTTTGCTTAGACAAAGAAGGGTGGCCTTAGCATTTTTAATAAACCCAGAACATTCTACAATCTACATAATAAAATCTTAGTAAAAAAAAAAAAATCATTTTACCAGAGCCTTATCTATCTGTTGGCCTTCTCTTTCTGTTTCCTCTAAAGGCAGAAATTAAAAGGCTAAGAAGTAGCTCTAAAGATCCTAGCCCTGAGGCTCCCTCCCACCACTCCCTGGCTGAGATTCAGGCACAAAATGGCAAGCCATTTCTCCACACTTTAGCTCCACACTGGCAGGCTTCAGTGTAATACCAGTGGATCACAGTCAGTTAGACCACTAGACAGACTGTCAGACAGAGATTTCTTAGGGAAACCCAATGACTAGCGTGAGAAAAGAATACAAGAGCTCTCCAGGGAGGTGAAGACTGTGACACCCCCATTAGAGAATGAAGAGCATAACGAAGCTGCTAGTCAGATTAAAATTAAATCTCTGCCATATTTTCAGTGTTGCTTTTGTGCTTCTTTTATCTCTTTTCTTAGTTTTAGCATGTCTTGTAATTTTCTGCCATAAACCATAGATAATATATTGGGTAATAGAAACTGAAATAGATTGACCTCTGAGGACATTGTTACCACCTAGAAATTATGTTTTGTGCTAGCTTGAGGGAAAGAAGGTTAAGTTTGTAAGAAATTGCCCAGCTATCTGCCAAAGTAGTAGTATCATTTTCCATACCCACCAGCAAGGAGGAAGAGCTCCGGTACCTCCACATTCTCTGGATTATGGCCTTTCTAGTGGGTATGAAGTGGTATCTTATCATTGGTCTAGGATTATATTTTCCTTGACTTCATTTAAGAAGTATCTTTTCATATGTATATTTTTATATGCACATTTTCTCTGATGACACAACTATTAAGTTAGGTTGGCTCTTAGGTTGCCTTCTTATGTTCAGTTTAGAAGTTGTATATTTTGTATAAAAATCCTTTGTAAGATATATCTTCTGCAAATATTTTCTTCTCTTTTCTCATTCTCTTGAGTTTTTCATATAGCAAAAGTTTTTAATGTTAGCGAAGTTCAACTTGCCAGTTCATGTAGATATTTTTACTATGCCACCTTCTACTAGATTTTATTTTGTAGTTTTGTGTTTTACACCTGTGGTCTATTTTGAAGACATTTTTTGTGAAGGGCACAGGTCTATGTCTAGACTCACTTTTTGAATAGAGATGTTCATTTGTGGCAGCATCGTATGTTGAAAATACTAGCTACTCTTCCTTCAGTGGCCTTTAATCCTTCACCAAAAATCAGTTAACTAACGAACTCATTGATGGCATTCTTTGTGTTACTAGGACTCCTTTATCTTTCTTAGAATGTCCCTCTCACTGTTTATATTACATATATTCATGCCTGTTGTAAACTTTCAGCACTAGAGTCCTTAGCATATTATAGATGTTTTAAAGTTTCAGGCTGGTAATTATTTTTAAATTAAAAAAAATATTTATTTATTTATTTGGTACAGGGTCTCACTATGCATCTCAGATTCATAGTGATCCTACTGTCTCAGCTTCCACAGTCCTGCGGTTACAGGTATGCAGCATCATGCCTGGTTTGGTGGCCAGCACAGCATGCCAGGGGTTCTAGGGCTGGCAAGGCATGCAGTACCCAGGATCAAACCCCAGTCATTATGCTTTCCAGGTGTTTAGATGGCAGAGTTATCTTCCCGGCCCTAGTTGGGTAATTTTAACATGTTTATCATATCAGAGTATGGTTTTGATGCTTCCTGGGTCACTTCAAACTATATTTTTATCTATTACTATGCCTTATAATTAGTTTGTAGAAACCAGACATGATTAATGGATATAAGGTACTGTGAGAAATAGGCCTTCTATGACATGCTGGTAAAAAGCAGGGAGAGAGGTAGAGTTTTGTGGTCATGTGACTAGTTCTCAGCCTCCAATAAGCTATAGCTCTGGGCTGTGAAGATCATATTCATATCTATTTTCCTAACCCAAACCCCTTTAGGTGAGTTAGAAAGGATAAATGGGGCTAGAGTGGACTGTATATTTCCTGCATGAAAGCTAGAGTATACTGGAGTTTTTTTATCATAGTTTATTTGAACCCATGTAAGACCCAGTAGCTTGCTTACCTCAGTGAAATAATTTCTTTTCTAGATGGAAAACCTTGCTAAGCAGAAGAGAATACTCTGGGCATGTTTCTAAATGTCTAATGTGCCTCCCTCTCCCCAGCCCTGCAACATGGGCTTTTTTCTCCATTTTGTATTGTCGAGCTGGAGCTCATAGATGGTTCTTCTCAGTATGACTCACTGCTGCCCTAGGACTCAGTTCCCCTGAAGTTAACTCCCAGACTTGCTCACACTGAGCTTCCAGAAAATTCTTCAACTGCATTTTCTACTGGGTGTAGATTCACATGGAAGTTTCCAATCCAAGTCAGTTACAATTCTCAGAATTCGTCTGTCTCTCCAGTTTGGAGGGTCAGTAGTTTGCCCTATGATCTTGATTCTTTGATAGACCTAAGAAGAATTATTTTGATTTTCAGTTTGTTTGACCTTTAACCTACTTTTAGGACAACTTTCATGCTCCTCATAGGCTAGACCAAAAACCAGTATCAAAGAGAAAATACTCCATAACACTAAAGGAAGCAAGACAGATTAAATGCAGATTTTTACAAATGGCAGGACAGATTTCATTGTGAACTGAGTTCAACTCTGACAAAGACAAAGGTAACTAAAATTTTAAAAGACAGAACAAAGAAGGAAAAAAAGGAGCCTATGAAGAAATTAAAAGGACAGGGGATGGGGAAATGAACTGAGAGAGTTGAGGAAAATGAAATATACCAAAGCAGTAAGTTTATTGAGGTATACTGGGGCAACGGACACTTTGAGTTTGGTACCACTGGTTTTCTTGAACAAACCCTTAACATGGGAATTCGGATGACTTTTAGGAAGAGGTGCAGGAGGAGGTCCTGCAAAAGTTTGATGAAGTCTCTTAACAGTATTTGGAGGAGGCTGTTGGGCTATACAAAGCATGCATGCATCCTTCACCACAGTATTTGACCAATAATCTAGAACTGCTAAGCGCAATAATTTCATAGACCTCAAGGATAATGACTGCTTAAATTACACAAATGTTTAATAAATTTTCTAATCCTACATAAACTTAACATTTAACATGTCTTATCTTAACATCTGTTAAGAAGTGATCATATTCCATTCAGTTTAATCACATAAATTAGGTAACTTTTACGTTCAACTATTACATACCTATCCTTCAAATATCCTCCAAAAGTTTTTTTTTTTTTTTTTTTTTTTTTCCTTTTTGAGACAGGGTCTCACTGTGCAGTTCAGGCTGGCCTTGAGCTCACTTTTGTAGCCCTGGCTGGTCTCGAACTCGCACTGATCCTCCTGCCTCAGCCTCCCTCCCGAGTGCTGGGATTACAGGCATGCGCCACCATGCCTGGCAAAAGTTTTTTATTTTTGCTGGTTCCTTTTAGAGTTTAATTAAACTTGGTCATGTAGCAACAAACTTACATGTTTCATAAACTTATTGTAACAGATATATAATTTGTTGACAATTTCATCAAAGATCTAACGATTTACCCAGCTCCAATTCCACCCTGTTCCTCAGAAGAGCTTCACACAAGGAAAAAGTCCATTTCTCTCAGAAAACTTTGTTGCAAACATTTTGAGCACTTAATCTCAGCTCTGTTAATATGAATGATGCATACAGATCACATACTGGCTGTCTCATGAAGTTTTAGCTCTAGATAAATATTGTCTCTTCTCAAAGCAGTAAGAAATATAACATGAAGATAACCTTGAGCCGGGTGTTGTGGCGCATGCCTGTAATCCCAGCCCTTGGGAGGCTGAGGCAAGATGATCTGTGCAAGTTCAAGACCAGCCTGAGTTACAAAAGTGAATTCAAGGCCAGCCTGAACTGCATAGTGAGACCCTACCTTAAAAAGACAAAAAAAAAAAAAAAAAAAAAAAAAAATCCTTAACTAAAAATAGAAAGTCTACAGTTCTTTCACAAGAAAATCTTGGGGCCAAATGTACTTAGTAATTTAAAAGTTTTGGATTTTAGAAGAGTGGTTATGCTATGCTGTCAATTTTACCACATTCTTAGTAAGATCTAGGACAGCACCACAGTATTCTTGTAGTAAAATATATGAATATTCACCATCTTTGTTACTTCTTCATTGCTGAGAAAAAACAACCAATGCCTACAAATTAAAGGTAGAAACCTTTATTTCAATCCATGGTTTGTGGAAGCTTTTAGTCCATGGTCGGCTGACTCCAAGGCAGGTGGCATGGCCAAGGGACACTGTAGAGGAGAAACAGTCTATGGCAGAGCAGGTAGGAGGCAGCCAGCCTGCCTTCTATCTTTCTTTTATTCCATCCAAATTTCAGCCTTTTGGGTGGTGCCATGACACCCACGGTGAGGTAGATCTTCTGTTATCAGTAAATCCCTTCTGCCACATCTACAACTATGTCAGACCAATTTAATTACCATAGACCCTTAATCCCAGTATCAACTCCCTAATACAGCCTCACGTATTGATGATCCAGGTGTCCCACCTATGAACATGTGAGGCTCTAGTGGGCTATCTCCATACAAGCCATACAATTCATGTTGAGTGTATGACAGAAAAAAAAAAGCGCATAATAGCATGTTCATTCAAGTCAAGTTTTGAGCCTAAATGCATTTTGTTATCAAACTTATAAAAATACTTTCACTTTGCCAATAATTGTATTGGCAAAAATACATGTGAGGAATTATGAACTTTTACTGTCACTTGCTCTTTACCTTACTAAACTGAAACTTTTCAAGATGGATTGAAATCCGTGTTAAACTAATCAAGAAATAGAGGATTTAGGCTAAATGTTATTCATAATAGTTTATTGCAGACTCATTTTTCTTCCCCATCCAAAATAATAGGAGTGTCTAATATTTCATAGCATTATTCCTTTGGGGTTGATGCAGTATATAAATGAACAGAGGTTGGTTGGCTTTCATCAAGTGAAGTACTTTGCTTCAGTTGCTTGTAAGTCTGAATGCTCATGCATGACAGCATCTAGCTCCTGCACTCCACTGAGCAGTCTGTCAAAGCCCTTCTTGGCATGCTCCTACCAGGCTGATATTTTGACAAGTATCTAATATGCTGCAGCTCTCTAAACCCAGTCCTTATTTAGCAGAAGGAGTTTGAGTGATCACAGGTTTTATGGATCCCCTCTGCTCACCTTACATGTCCCTTAGGAGGTTTTTTGTTGTTGTTGTTTTGTTTTGTTTTTATGACAGAAAGCTTAAGGAGTATTGTGCCTAGAGACAGTTCAGCCCCTCAAGTGCTACATTAAAATTAGTTTGACAGCCGGGCGTGGTGAAGCACTCCTGTAATCCCAACACTTGGGAAGCTGAGGCAGGAGGATTGGTGTGAGTTCGAGACTAGTCTGAGTTACAAAAGTGAGCTCAAGGTCAGCCTGAACTGCACAATAAGACCCTGTCTCAAGCCGGGCGTGGTGGCTCACGCCTGTAATCCCAGCACTCGGGAGGCTGAGGCAGGACGATTGGTGCGATTTCGAGACCAGTCTGACCTACAAAAGTGAGCTCAAGGCCGGCCTGAACTGCATAGCGAGACCCTGTCTCAAAAAGACAAAAAAAGAAATAGTTTAAATGTAATTTCTCTTTGGTTTCTTTTTTCCTACCAAAAAGCTTCTTTCCTAATCAAGCTTTATCCATGCACTTATCATTGAGAGAAAAGATGAATGGCAAAATTATCACTGAAACAAGAATTAAAACTTAATGTTCAAATACTTTAACAATCATATTATATTATTCTTCATGGAAGCTTTAATAGAGATAGTTAATGAGACTCAGTGGTAAAATTCTGTCTCAAATTCAACTCTAGATTTCCTACCTAACACATGACCTTGAACAAGCTTTGTTGCTGTTTTGAATTATAATACTCTACATCTCTCATCATCAGATTAAATTAGTTAATACCTGTAAATTACTCAGCACTAGCATATAGTAAGTACTAATTAAAAGTTTATTGTTATTATTAAATATATCTGAAACTGCCTAAAATACTCTACCTGTACATAAAGTAAAAAAGAAAATATGCAAAGCATACTAATAAAAATGCACATCTCAAAAGATATAACTTCTGAACAGGAAGCTTCTGACTTCATTTTTCCTATAGTATTATAAATTTATATGCAATTCCAATACTGATGAAATCCAAAATTACTTCTCTATGCATATACCAGATGCTCAGCAATTTCTTTTTGCCTGAATCTAAAATAAAATGGTTCAGAAGGTAATTCTCACTCTCTCTTCTGCATGAAATGGTCTTTCTTTCTTCTTATAGTTTCAAGGTTAATTTTTAGTTACCCTATTCGATGAATGCTGATATTTCCTCCAAGAAGTCTTCACAGATTTTCTGCCCTACTGTTAATGTTCTGTTTATATCTCACTGTTATCCTATATTGTTTAATAATTCTCTATATTTGTGTCATCTACCATCTTTTTAAGGGCAAAGAAAGCATCACTTATCTTTGTCTTCCTAGTGATAATTAGAATGCTGACACAGGCTGGGGACTGTGGCTACAAGGAATTGACTGAGTCAACCCAGGGTAAGTGGAAGCAAACTGCTACCACAAATTCTTACCAAATTGGTCTCATTTATATGCACTTATATCTAATTTGCAAAATACAATGAACATAAAATCAATTTAAAGAAATATGACAGTATTTAGAACTCAAATAATTATTCTTGATTATTAATGGAGTAGTCCCATAAAACCGAACAAACTATAAAAATATTCTTTCTTAATGCTTCACCAAGTAAGCATTAAGTTGATCATGCTTCACCAAGTTGGTGTTCATTGGAAACATCATAGCAAACAAAAATTTCAGATAAACATTTGGAATTTCCATAAGAAATTCTAAGAATCCAGAATCACAGATATGCATGATGTCTGCATATTTTAGCTATGAGCCAATGTATAGGCCAGCTTTCCTACTTCTGGAACCAAATACCCAACTCTGTGCCTTAAAGAAAAAAATGATTTGTTTGGATCACAGTTTGAGAAAATTTCACCCATGCTGAGCTTGCTCCAATTTGAAAGTACGATGGTGGAAGACTGCTTAATTCAAAGCAGAGGAAGTCTGTCAGATAGGAAGGGACCAGGACTCCTATCTAATACTTAAGGTCAGGCCTCCATAACACACCCAGACACACCCAGGAGCATCATCTACAAATCACCAAGGCAGCACCTAGGATAGTCAAGCTAACTGAATTTAACCATCACAATCGACTCACTAGTAATATAACATCATCTTACCTTAATCTAAACGATTCACTTTTAGTGTTATCACAAATTTGTAATTATGACCAATACCCTGTCCTCCATCTTAGACTTGATTCTATTTGGTCATTGCTCTTAACACCTTGTCTTAAGTGCTACAGTCTCCTAGAGGAGTTGTTTGAAATTTTGGTTGCAGCTTAGAATCATCTGGAAGATTAAAAATTAACTGCTACTTGGCCAGTTCCCTGGGGACTTTGATTTTAATAAGCATGTGGTGAGGCTGGCATTGCAGGAGTTTCAAAGTTCCTTGGCTGATTCTAAAGCATAGTCAGGGATGAAAACCCCCCTGTATGGTATGCTTCGTGTGTAAAAAGCTTGTTCACCTTAGCTAAATCCCCAATGCAAGCCTAAGGCTTCAAGCCCTCTCTTACCAATTTTTGTAGTTTGAGATTAGAGAATCATAATAATATGCTGGAAAAAAAAAGAAAGAAAAAGACACTTTTAAAAAATACCTTATTGATGCATTACTGCTATTTGTGCTGTAATATTATTGCTTTATCCTTATTAGCTCTATCAAAGTTTTTCATAACAATTATCATAGCCCTTTATTTTAGAAAGTCCTCAAATTTGCCCAACTGGAGTCACTTAATACATATCAACAGATTTCATCTCCAGTGCAAATCGTACTGCTAAAACTTGCCCTATGTGTTAAAATATCATATCCCAAAAGAAACTTATAAGCTGATAAAGGTTTTTCCCTGGTTCCTAGGCCACTACTATGCGCTATGGGTCTTTTTACACCAGGCTTCTGCTTCATTACCTTCTGGTGGCATAAACCCAAGAACCCATCTGTTGAGACCTTTATCATTATTCAACGGGCAACACTCTAGAGCTTTGACTAAGAGACATGCACTTTTTGTCTCCAAATCTACATTTGAAACATCTTCTTTTCAAATAAACTATCCATCATTTACTAAATCTTCTGGGAGCACACAAAGCTTTTCTATGATTCTTGTGAGTCTTACTTCCATATTCTTAGAATGACCAAGGGCTACTTCTAGCAAGAAGTATGATAATATTAGATCTTAATTAGAGCAAAATAAAAGATAGGTAATACAAAGTAGAGAGACAGATCTTTCTTAAATGGGAAGTGGAGGCAAGGGGCAAGGAAAGAAGGGAACAGAACGAAAAAGAGAAATTAAGATGTATTATATTCACCCTCTTCCTCCCTTGTATTATAAGCAGGCTATTATGCCCCAATCCCCCAGGGTTGTGTGCGTAGTAACACTCACACAATCTCCATGTCATCCTCTTGCACAGGCCCAGGATAAATACAAAGTAAGGACCCAGACCCCCTGCTGAGTCACTGAGTTGACCTCTAACTTCTCAAATTGACACAGTACACAACACCCTAGAGCCTAAGACTATGTCTTCTATACCCCAGGACTGAAAGCCTCTGAGTTACTTAGTTAATCTTCTAGACTCTTCAATATGGCACAGTGTATCAACCATAACACTGTGCTACTCAAACAAGTCTTTTAAAATTCAGACCTATTTTTTAGTCTTTCTCAATTCATGTGGCAGATATTGGGAACCCTATTCCCAGTAACTGCCCACTCTTGTTGTTGGTAACTGTGTGTGCAATTTTTAGCTGGGCAGGTGACAGCCAGAACAAAGGCCACTTCTCACAGCCCACGTGAAGCTGGATGTGAATATTGCTTCCCATGAGCGAGGGTATCTGAGAGGAAGCAAAATGTCCTTCAATGAAAAGTAGCAGTCCTGTTATGGTTTGTGTCTAGTTGCCCCGCTAAAGCTTCATGCAGTCATGGGGAGGACCTTTAGAGCTTGTGATTAACTCATGATCCACTGGGATTATGGGTTTTAATACTGCTCAGGTTATGGTTGTGAGTACTATTCCCAGCCTAGGGTGTATAGCCTGAATGCAATGTAAGGGCAACAGACACGCTCTCTATTGCCATTGTTGCTGCTACTCCTCCATTTTGCTCTCTGTTCTTTGCCACCATCACTGAAGGTTGCTTTCTGCCCTGTGCTGCTCTGCTTTGGAGCCAGCTGAGTATGGACTGAAACTTCCAGGAATTGTGAACTACATAAACCTTTCCTTCCTGCATTTTGAGTCCCAGCAAGGAGAGAAGAGTAACTAGTAACTGAGATAAGCCTTCTCCCATCCCCCATCCCCTTTCTTTGCATGGTTCCTGCTACTGCTTGAAATATAGAAAAAGTGATGTAGCTTCCTGTACCTTGTAAATGAAAACAAAACTTACAGCTGTGAGAGCAACAAGGTAAAAAGGCAGGTCCCTTGGTGACAAGGCAGGTCACCTGTTCTATTACAGACATAAAATTCAGCTCTTTCAGCCACTGTTAATTTGGGTATCTTATAAGCAGTAACAACAACAATATAACACAATTTATATTCATATAGAGCATTCCAAATTTTCATAAGCTTCTAGTACCTCCTTTGATGTTTACCACAACTTCACTGAATTGGTAGGACAGAGATCGCTACCCTGATTTTATAGATGGGGAAATAAAGGCTTGGAAGGACTTTGAGACCTGTTTTAAAAAAGAGAGAGAGATGGCCAGAAATAGACAGGCCTAGACTTAATCTTCGGTTTTCTGTCATGCTTTCATGCTGTCTTTTCTAGCAGGATGTCAACCTGTACCATACCCACAATGGCAGCATACTTGAAATTTCATCATGCTTTTTTTTTGTTGTTGTTGTTGCTGCTAATAGAAAACGAGTTTCCTTTATTAGTAACTTATACTCAAGAACTTTTCAAGATCTCTTATTAATTATAATAATTTGACAATTCTCTCATGCTTTCTATGGAAACAACTGTTTCTTCCTTTTCAACTTTCTTGCATTTGTTTTTTTTTTTTTTCAATTCTTTTATTGTTTAAGTTTAACAATGGTTATATTACATATTTTCATCATCGGATCACTTTAGATTAATACATATAGGTATATAAGATTGATCAAACAACTAAACATTAACCTTTCTAAATCCACATTACTTTTTTTTTTTTCTTTTCCCCCTTTTTTTCTTTGAAAGTTGACATATTGCATATTGTCTTCACAATCATTCTATAGAGTGCAGTGTGT
>PVJA010021858.1:0-35003 GCA_004027025.1 Myocastor coypus
CAAAAAAAAAAAAAAAAAAAAAAAAAAAAAAAGGGAAATTTATAGTGATAAATTTTCAAATCAGGAAAACAGAACAAGTTCAAAAAAAAAAAAAAACATTAAAAAATTCTATTTGACCTAGCCATTCTCTTTCTAGGTATCTTCCCTCAAAAATTAAGGGCATCCTATTGGAGAGATTACAGACAAAACACTGTAAATGTTAGCAGCACAATAAGAGTTAAATTTTGGAAGTGGTTTCTATGCACCCCAACAGATGAATAAATACAAAGAATCTGAGGTATCTGTCTATACACAATGGAGTACTTCTCTGTCCCAAGAAGGACACACTTGAGTCATTCGTGGGAAAATGGTTAGGCCTCGAGAACATAATGTTAAGTGGAATGCATCAGGCAGGAAAGCAGAAATATCGCATAGTTTGTTGAAGTGGAAAATCTGAAGTAAAAGAGCAAAATAAAAGCTAGATACTAGGAAATAGGGAGATAGAGCTTTTGCAAAAAGGAAGGGACAAAGAGATGGAGTAGGGGAGCAAGGGAAAAGGGTGAAAAAGAATTGAGGTGTGTTGTGTCCATGGACCAGCTCCCTGTGGTGTGCGATCATTTTGTTCTGCAAATATGGACTAATAAGAAATGAAACATTAAAAAAGAATGCATCTTCACAATCTAAAAATAGTTGTTTCCAATTGATGGACTCAGGTATCTCTATAGAGAGTTCTGCTTACTGGAAGGCTGAGGTCCGGAGGAGTGAGAGTTCAAGGCCAGCTGGAGCAGTTTAGTGAGATTTTTTTTTTTTTTTTAAATCTCAAAATAAAAATAAAAGAAGCTGGGCTCGATGCTGTAATCCCAGCATCCAGGAGGCTGAGGCAGGAGGATCACTTAGAGCTCAGGAGCTTATCTCAACAACAAGCGCAGTGGTAGAGTGCGCGGAGTTCAGTCCCCTGTCCCACACATGTGCGCGCACACACACACAAACAAAAATAGTTGTGCTCCTAAATATGCCGTGAAGGCAGGAGTCAGAGCTTTCGTTTTTATTTGTAACTGAAAACGGGGGGAGGTTTTCTAGGATGCAGGTCTAGTTAGCAGACGCCTACCTAGGCAGCACCTTTCACGGGCCAGCCCTGAGCTGGAACTCGAGCCAGGCGCTGGAGCCTGGCAAGCGTGAGCTCGCAGCAAGTCCGGTCGGAGAACAGGCGACGAGGCGACTCGCAAGGTTGGGGCCACCGAAAAGTGCTCGCCGAGCAGGCAGCCTCAGACGCTTCCCTGCTCCCTCGCAGAGCAGACAGGTTAAGGTCGGAAATACTTCCGCTCTGAGGTCACCCTTGACCGAGCTGAGGTTTAGATCCTCGAGGCTTTGAGAACAGCTTAAGGGGAGGAGGCTGCAGGGTACCAGGTGGCCAAAAGGGGGAGAGAGGCACGCGGCGCGCAGCCTGGGTCTCTTTCCTGTATTGCGCTTCACATCATTATTCTTTGAGCGGGACCTCGACTGCGTTTGGAACCGACCTTCAACTCTAGGCAGCCCAGGAGTGCTTTCCGTGGGGCGGTGTGATCTTCCCGCCTACCGCCTCCCAAGGGCTAGGATTTCCGGCAGGGCCACCACAGCGCTTCAAAAATTGCAATCTTCCCACACCGGGAGTCGAACCCGGGCCGCCTGGGTGAAAACCAGGAATCCTAACCGCTAGACCATGTGGGATGACTACCCTGGCTTGTCTGCTTCCTTAGACCTCTTTCAACACCATCTGCTCGTACAAAAGGCTCTCACTACCTCTTCAACTCCTATCTTTCACAGACATTTTTCTGGTTTTTTTTTTTTTGGAGGGGGGTGGGCGGATCCCCAAACACTGGGTCACTAGGGTTAAACTGTCAGCCCACTATTTGGACCACATGGCCACCTTATAAAGTAAGAAGACTGCTGAGCGAGCTACAAGTTGTACACAGAGATGCAAATTTCCAGTAGCCTAGTTAGTCTGTTTAACTTAACCGGTTTTTGATGTCTGGGCTCCACCCTGTAGGAGCCTCTGTAATTTCATCTGTCTGGCTGCTCTTGCTGCTTCTTTTCCCTACACACCTCTTACTTGGTTTGAAAAAGGACCTTTGGCTCCGTGGGATCATTTTGTGAGCCCTCAGACAAAGCAGGGATGATAGCCAGATAGCACACCTACAGTGGACTAAACTTTTTTTCACCAAACTATTATATTCATCCACCCATCCATTCGTATATGCAGACATGTGTTATATATTTATCTTGCTCGGCCTGGTGGCATCATACCTATAATCCCAGTACTGGGGAGGCTGAGGTAGGAGGATCTCTTCAAGTTCGGGGTTTATCTGAGCTACATGTTGAATTCAAGGCCAGCTAGGACTACATAGTAAGACTCTATCAAGACCCATTGCAAACAAAAACGAACAAAAGTTTCTTTTATATCCAGCTTGTACTATTTACTATATTCTGTGTGAGGCTGAAAATTTGAAGATCTGGGGCTGGGGAGAGAGCTCAGTGGAATAGGTGCTTGCCTGGCAAGCACAAGGTCCTGAGTTTGATCCCTAGTACTGCAAAAGATTCCAAGGTCTGTAAGATCTAGCCTTTTCACCTGTCCCCCGAAGATGGTGTGTGTGTGTGTGTGTGTGTGTGTGTCTGTGTGTGTGTGTATGTGTGTGTGACAGCAATAGACCCAACATCTGAGTGCTTCCAGAGAAAGGGAAGAAGAGAATACCACCAGAGTTTAAATTTAACCTCAAGGGTTCTTTCTTCTGGCTATGTAGCTACTATCTAACCACCTGGCCAGCTATCTGTTCCTACCTGATATTATCATTCTACAGTGCCCTAACCTAAGGGGCTTGCTTAAAGGCAAAAGTTTTAAGAAGAAAAAAAAATAAAATAAAATAAAGATAGAGATAGGAGAATCAGAAACAGGTTCATGAAGATTAAAGTTTTCTGGCTGGGGAAATGGCTCAGTGGCATAAGTGCCTGCCTAGCAAGTATAAGGCTCTGAGTTTGATCCCTGCTGCCAGAGAAAAAGAAGGTTAAGTTTCTTGCTTTATTTCCTGGTTTCATATTAGAGATGTAAGACTTCTAACCAGATATAACAGCCTAGGAACCAGTACCTAGAAATTAGACAATCCTAGTTCTGTTTTGTTTTGTTTTTTACTTCTTGAATGACCTCAGGGTAGTCTTCCTACCAGGTAACAGGTGTGTATATTGAAGACATTTTTAGCTCCTAATATTTTTCAGTTGAATTTGTTGTGTATGCATCCATACAAGCACTGTAGCTGAGCTATTGCCTCAGTCCTCAATTTGATTTTTTCAATAAAAGTACAGTTAGTTACTTGGCTTCAAGGTAGGAAATCATCAAACCGTAAAATGAAAACTCTCGTCCTATCGGTTTCTCGTCTCCCTCCATAGATCATCACTGTCACTAGTTTTGTGTGTCTCTTCCCAATCTTTTCCTGCAGGAACAAACAAATAATGTACATTCTCCTTTTCTCCTCTTTCTACACGAATTGTAATATCTGATGCCCACTTTTTCCTACTTGGCTTATTCGCATTTGCCATTGTGTATTAAGAATGTTCTATGTCACCCCTAGAGTCCTTCCTTTTTCTTGTTGTTTTGGGGATTGAACGTAGGGCCTTCGAACTCAGTTACATTCCCAGCTCTTTGAGTTAATTTTTAATTTTGAGACAGAGTCTTGTTAATTTGCAAAGGTCCCTAGATAGGGTTCACACTTGTGATCTTCCTGCTTCAGTTTCCCAGAGTGCTGGGATTACAGGTATGCACCCTCATGCACAGAGCATATATTTCCATCAACAATTCCCATCAGCCTCAGCAGTTTTGATAAGCTAATGGGTAAAAATAGAATGCCAGTGGGAATTTTAGTGTGTATTATTATTATTATTATTATTTTTTTTTTTTTTACAAAGATAGTTGAACCAATGTTTAAGGGCCATTTACATTTCTGTTTTCAAGCTGTCTTTATCTAATGTGAATTATCCTACAAGGCTGATGCCAGGGCTTCCCACATACACTACAATGTCTCTGGAATCTTTGAGAAAATACATAGCTTTATTTAAAAAATAGCTTTGACATCCTTTGAAAATAAAAGAAGTGCGGTCTATGAGGTAAAGGTATGAAAACACTGTGGTCTTGTGAAAGAAGCTCAGCAGATAGTTGGAAAGACTCAAACTTATGACACTGTTTGAAGCAGCCTGGCTGAGGTGTTTGTGAAGTTAACATTGGTTTTCCTCCTATAATAAATATTGCCCCTGAATCCAGTCCCCCCACCCCCATATCACCCACACTCTTCTCTGGTCTTGAAAGTCAGTGCTTTGAAACAGCCTGTCCATGTTGTAAATATTGTGTGGTGTAGACCCCACCCCAATGACTCCCAAATGACGCAGCCATAGCCAGATAGCAGACTTTGATAAGGGGAGGTACAGATTGTGGGGGCTCAGCTGCTATGCCCCTGGGGTGCTGACCCCATCTGTTGATGATAGCTGGGGGCTCTGTTCTTATTCTAGTGTCCTAAGGCCTTCATTGACTTTGGGCCTCAAGTAATAGCCAATACTTGTTCCTAAATACTTGTTCTGTAGTTGAGACCCAGCTCAACCCAGTCCAAGACTTCCTAGGGTGTCTCATTAAGGGTCCACAGCATAGTCCCACTGTGGTCCCCAGGTAAACAGCTTGGCCTTGGTGGCAGGCAGCTGACAGCACCTGGTTCGCAGCACTTGTTGAGACAGCAGAGTCCCCAACAAGCACAGCTGCTTTCTTCCCCACCCTTCCTCACCCAGCTGCAGCCTGAGAATCTTCCTGGGGAACAGGCTGGGCTGGTGTGGCCTCTAATGAGTGGCTGGGTCATGAGGAGGAGGACTTGGGCAGGGAGGGAGGCGGGAGCCCCCAGGGGTTCATTTGCCCACATAATTCTCAGATGACTCAGGTCTCACCTTGTCAAGAGTCCTCTTCCTGCCTTTTGCTTCAACCTGGAGAACCCCAAGACTCTAAATCTGGCCCAGTCCTTGGGCCTGGAGGGCTCTGCAAAAGCTCTGGCTCTGTGGCCATTCTGCCAACCTGAGCCTCTTGTCAACAATGCTGTTCCCTGATGTACTGTCTGCTCTCTCCTTCTGTGTTGTTTCTTCCAGAAATCCTGCTTCACTGCCCTGGAGACATCCCAGACTGGTAGGTTGGAGGCCAGAAGGACTCCAGGAAGGGCTGCTATAAGGGCCTGTGCTGGGCTAACATTCCAGGAAACCCTTGCCCAACCTTCCATACTGACCTTTTGTGTATTCTGGAGGGCAAATGACAGAATCCTAGGTGCCAGTTCCAGCCCTTGCAAGGTCTGCTAGCAGAATATAGGCCATAGGAGCTCTATTGTCCCCAGGGAGGTCCACCAGCCTTCTGCTAGGTCTCCTGCAAGTAAGGTGCCCATAAGAAGGCAGTGACCAGCCATCTTTCCAGTTCCAGGCTAGAGGAGGGCAATTCGCCAAGAATATACATGGAATGGAAGACACATGTGGGAATCTCAGCTCAGCTCTAGCCTCAGGGATGCCAGCCCCAAGTCTCCCTGTCTAAGCCTTAGCCCCTGCTGGAGTGTGTGTGTGTGTGTGTGTGTGTGTGTGTGTAAGGAGAAAGCTAGCAGGCTTTCAGTGGTGCCCTCCTCCTGTTCACCCTCTCTGCCCCAGCCCTCCTTCAGAGCACCTAGTTCACTGCTGCCCAGGCCACAGGGCTTAGTCCAGGCCTCCTCCTGCTGTCTTGCCAGGTGCCACCAATCAGGCCTGCTTCCTCACCAGCAGCACCCAGGGCAGGATGGCAGCTACTACAGCCACCACTGCAATGAGGGTGATGAGCAGGAGAGCCCGCGACCGGCAGCAGAAGGAACGGGCAGCTCTGGGGGCCGGGGACACCTCAGAGAGCTCAGCTAGGCTGCGCCGTGGCAGCACACTGTCCTGCTCGCCCAGGGGCATTCCGTGGCGACTAATGATGAAGATCTGCGACTCTCGTGGTAGGCTAGGCAGCAGGTCCAAGGGCAGCTGGGTCCCCTGGCTTGAGGATGACCTCCAGACCGGCTGGGGGATGGCCAGGGGATTTGTGTGGCCTGCGCGGTCCGGGGAGGGCACGGAGGGCAGCGGCACGGGCAGGCCCACAGGGACAGTCAGGGTCTGGGAGCTCTTGTCCAGCATAGAGGGCCAGCGGGAGCTCTTCTTGCTGAGGAAGGTGACATAGCGGCAGATGGGGCAGACGATGGTCCTCTGCACCTGCCCGTCTACCCGCGTGGAGAGCAAGTACTTGACCAGGCAATCATGGCAGAACACGTGGCCGCAGCTCAGGGTCCGGCTAGCGCCGTCCAGGTCTCGGAATTTCTCGTAGCACACGGGGCACTCGCTGCCCGAGCTGTCCTTGCTCTCCCCTTCAGACATGACCCCTCGGAGAAGGCAGGGCTCAGCTGGAGAGAGACAGAAGGAAGGGACGTGAAGGTGTGGCCTGTCCCCTCTCCCTGGCCCTTCTGCCCTCCGCTCTCTGTACCCCTTACCCAGGCTCCCTGCCTGCATTATGCCTTCTCCTGTTGTGGCCTTTCCTCCCTACTTCTAGTGTACTTTCCCTTCTTGTGCCCCCGTCTCCTCGGTGACCTGCCTGAATTGGACCACGAGCTAGGATCCAGCGCCTCAGACCCTCAGGAGGAGGTGTGCAGGCGGGGCGCGTTGGGGCATCGGCATGGGGGGCAGATGAGGGCTCTGGCCCCGCGGGCACAGGAAGGAAGGGTGCGAGCGCGCCTGAAATACCCGATGCCTCGCCTGGACCAAGACACACGCTCATGCTGAGGTCACTGCCTCGCCTCTTCCTGGTTCGGTACCCAAGTGAAGGCAGGAAGGCCCAGGACAAAGAGGAAGCCAAGAACATACACCGTGAGCCTCAGTGCGGTCTTCAGGCAGGGCCTGCACTGGAAGGGGCCATGTTTCAAAAAAGTGTCTGCCACCATCCCTCAGCCTCGCTCCTCAGCTGGGGTGGACTGATTCATGCGATTACCTCCAGCCACTGGAGCGCATTCCTCTGAGCTAAGCATGGCTATAAAACAATGACGTCTTAAAAATAAAGCTCAGAACCTACAAATGCACCTGGCTGCCGGCCCTCCTGTAGTCACACATCCACCATGCCGTGCCTGGTCATTCTTCAGATTCTTTTTATAGGGCTGCCGGGGGCAGAGAACCTTTTGATTAACGTAGCCAGGGTAGATTTTCAGATCCCTGGAGGAGTAGTCTTAGGTGTTGGAAATTGTCACAAGAGTCAGCGGAACTGAGTATGGTGAGAAAATAAAGGAGTGATCTGGCGATATGCTATTATTTGACTCAAAGGTCTAGAGTTGCTAGAACAGTGAGTTTTAACCTGTACCTGGCAGCAAAGGAGATACTGTCAAGGATGCTCCTAGCAGAAATGCCAAGAACTCTGAAGGGGACACCTGCCTGGGTGCGTGGTCAGGCCAAGAGTACAACAGTCTCTTTGGAAGGAGCTCTGATTGCTTATTGTTGATACATTTTTCCACCAATGACCACTGATAAAAATAGGCTGCGTGACAGCTCCCAGACCTGACCGATGATATGATGGGAACAAAATTAGCTACCAGGAAGGGTAAACTATAAAGATCACAACTTGTTTGGAATCTCTTTTGGCTTGGTTCCAAGTCTCTTTTGTCAGATTGAAAATATGCTCTAAGAGGAAAAATATGTGGAGGTGGTGATAAGAATCCTAGGACCATGAAGGGAAGCCCAAGACCTTTGTAACGTCTCTAGCTTTGGTCGCTGACAGGGTCAGCGTGGCCCCTCATGTGTATGGGGTGGTCAAGAACTCAGATGGCAGAGCTGGGTTCAAATCCCCATGCTGCTGTCTTAATAATGTTGGTCAAGTTGTTTGTCCCTGAATCTCAGTTTCCCATCTGTAAAATGAGGCTGAAAGTGATAGTGCCATAGTCACAGTACCCAGACTCAGTGGAGATACTAAGCGAGTTCATGCAGTGGAGGAGTGGGACACAAAGTAAGTGTCATTGGGAAGGCAGGCCAAGTCCTCTCTCCCCCTTGTTGTGTGCCTTGTCTAAAATATCTTATCCACTTGATAGATAGCAGCTCATCTCAGAACAGAAGAAAATGACAGTAGATTAGGTAAATGATGGATAATAAATAAAAATTAAGATGAATGGTTCTGGAGTTTCATTCCATAACATACTTGTAAACGTCTAACTAAATATAGTTATTATCAGGGGGGCCATGATTTTCTTAAGCCAACCAACTGCTAGCATTCCCTTTATTTTATAATTCCCTACTAGTATATGGTAGCAATTGCATTCATCCATTGGTCCATCAATCCATCCATCCATCCATCCATCCATCCAGTTATTCAACAGATATTTATTGAGCACTGCTATTTATTAAGTACTAAATTTACAACACTGGGGATAAGCAGTGATCGGAAAGCCCTTCATGATATTTTAGAGCCTTTAAGACACAAATTTTCTTGAAAAATATTTTTTTTAAAGAAAAGATTAGCAATCAATAGCTTAAGTTGTCTGAGTAACAGACAAGGAAGGCAAAAGAATAAAACCAAATAAGAGACCATTGTGGAGGAGGAACTTCCTGTGAGCATTAAGTTGATTTTCTTAGTTTAACGGAAGAGTATTACTAATTTAGGTCTAGAGAGGAGGAATGATTTATTTAAGGTCACGTGTGTGTGTGTGTGTGTGTGTGTGTGTGTGTGTGTGTGGTGTGTGTGTGTGGTGTGTGTGTGTACCAGGAATCAAACTCAGGCCCTCACACTTTCCAGGCAGAGCTATATGCCTGGCCCTCAAAGTCACTTGGGAAGGTGATGGGAGGGAAGATGGGGTGGGGAGAAGAAAGACAGGAGAGGGAGGGGGGAGAATTCTGTAGCTAACAAAGAGAACATTATTAGGATCAATTAATAGAGTCGGTGCTCAGTCAGGAGCCACAGTCCTTACGATCAGCAAAGGAGGAAGAAAACAGGTTTGATTTTTTGAGACAGGTTCTTACTTTGTACTTGAACTTTCTGCTATCTTCCTGCCTTAGAAAGGTTTGACTTCTCATCTGAGTTCTAGGAAAAGAAGGGTTCAAGGAATGCAAAAGATACCCCAGCCCCACCCTAATGGCCTTTTCCTGCTACACTCCTTTCAATTTTATGTACTTTAGAAGTGCCATGCCATGCATACCCACACACTGCCACCTTCCTCCCCACTTTCTTGTCCTTCCTTTTCTGTCCCTGCCCCTTCCTTCCTTGCATCTTTGCCTTCTCTTGGCCCCATGCTCTATCCATCCTTGAGCTCTTCTGATGGGCTTAATTCTGTGTTGAGAGCTGGCAGTCGTGAGAGAGCAGCAGAAGAAATGTTTCAGTTTGGGCATGAACTATTTAAATTACGATAGCAGGCAGGACATGCTAAAGGCATCCCCATCCATGCCTTAGGAAATGGGTTGGGGGAAGTAACTAGATAGCTTTCCCAGCCTGGTGCTACCTCTGTTGAGCTCATAATAAGTAATTATAACAGCAACCATTTATTGAACACTAATTATGTGCTCGGTACTCTGCATTCCTCCCTCTCTGAATCCTGACAACAACTTCAGGAGGTAGGTATTATCTCCATTTTACAGACAGGGACTCAGGGCTTCAGTGAAATAACTTGTTCACTTCCCACTGCTAGCATAGGCATACTCAGGGTTCAAGCCCAAGTCAGTCTGGCTGTGTAGCCTAGGCTGTACACCATTACCTCAAATGGATGGCCTCCACACAGGGTTTTCCAGACTCTAGTCAAAGAAGTACATGAAGAAGCATGGATGAAAAAGTCACTACCCAAACTTCTCTCCTCAGAGTGGCCCTAAACAGTCCTGGCCCTCTGGTCATTTATAAGGCAGGGAAAAGACAATAGCTAGCTCAAGAGAGGCAGCCTTATGAAATCCTCATGTCCAGCTTCCTCCACTGAAGCAGCTCATCTTGAGGATGGGAAAGGGGAAATAGTTGTCACCAGCCCAGGGAAACCATTCTTATGCATGGATAGAGACATTTCTAGGCACCCAGGGTTCCCTCCCAGATCCCTGATACTAGTCCTGTACTTTCAGCTCCAACTACCACCCCACCCACAAACACCTCTCCCTCCAGTCTTCCCTCCCTCTCTTCTGTCCGTGTCTCTCTCTCTCTTTCTCTCTCAAACACACACACACACACAAACACACACACACACACACACCCCTCTCTACATCACTCCAGCTTCAGCCTCAGACACTGCCACGCTCCTTCTCCATTCCAGCCAGGTCCCCAGACTCACTCACTTCAGCTGGGTCCTGAGGCAGTAGCATCCGTCTTTCCACCTGGGGCCTCTTTGGAGCAGATGGGGGCCACCCAGAGGCGCAGCACGATCTCCTGCGCTGCTGTCACCATGCCGGCCAGGGAGGCATTTCCTAATAACTGAGCAGGTTGGGAGGACAGTGCGGGGAAGTGAATGCTGCCCAACCCGTTTGGGGCCAGGAGGCTCTGTGGCATTGCCTCGGGGTTGGGCAGTGCTGGCATCAGGTGACCCGATGAGGATGCTAGCAGATGAGCCCCAGGTCTGAGTCAGAGGGTCTCTAAGGGAAGCAGGGGCCTAGTTCCTTTGACTGACACTCCCAGGGCATGAGTCTCCCCATGCCAACAGCAGAAATATCCCAAGAAAGTCTTTCCTATGCTTTGGGGCCATGTCAGCGACCCCCGCCCCCGCCCCGCCATCACCACTCCATGTACAAGGTAAAGGGGTCAACAGGTCAGCCCTGGGAAGGTACAACACCCCAAGTCTCACACTAACATGTGTAGCATGTCTACCTTCATCTCAGTATTCACCAAACACTCAAAGGGGTTCAGAGTGCCTTAAACCAATCACCAGAGGTACAAAGGGGCAGAAGTTGACTTCTAATGTTCTGCTGCACAGTAGGACAAGTGTGGTCAACAACAATTAATTACATATTTAAAAATAGTTGGTAGATTTTTAAATGCTCCTGACATAAGAGATTACAAGTGTCTGAGGTGATGCATATGCTGGTTACTGTGGTCTGATTGATACATATTACATGCATGTATTGAAACACCACACAAACATGTACAAATTACTGTGTATCAGTCAAAAAATTTTAAAAATATTAAAAAAGAATGAGGCAAAGGGCCGACCAAATAGCTCAGCAGATTAAAGCACATTAGGCAGACACAGGGGCCACAGGTTCAATCCCCCGTGTGCCATGCTGGCTCTGTCCCTAGAGCACAATGAGGCGACAAATGAGACTGGGTGTGTTGGTACGCACCTGTAATCCCAGTGCTTGGGAGGCTGAAAAAGGAGAACTTAGGAGTCTGATCTGTGTAGTAAGACCCTGGAAATCCTGTACTAAATACATAAGAAATTAAAAAAAAAAAAAAAAAAAAAAAAAAAAAAAAAAAAAAAAAAAAAAAAAAAAAAAAAAAAAAAAAAGAATGAGGCAGAGTAACGCGAAGGAAGAACATGTACATAGACATTTTTGATGCCATGTGAGATAGAGGCAGGTTTTAGAACAGCCTATACTACACAGTTATATCCATGGAAGTGATAGCTATTATTATCACATGACAAAATTTACAGAGAAAATCTGGAAGAAGATAACATCAAGTTGAATTTTTTACACGTTTTGCTTTATCAGATAGGGTTTCACCACATAGTCCAGGTTGGCCTTGAACTCCATGATGCTTCTGCCTCAGCCTCCCAAGTGCTGGAATTACAGAAAGGTGCCACCATCTGTGGCTCAAACTGTTAATTGTAGTTACCTCTGAAGGGACTTTGTGTGACATTTGAATTTCTACCCTGAAAGTGTTTCTCTTGTGATACGGGAACATGAACAAGAATAAGGAGCTGGGCGTGGTGGAGCACACTTGTAATCCCAGCACTTGGAAGGCTGAGGCAGGAGGATCGCTGTGAGTTTGAGGCCAGACTGGGCTACATAGTGACTTTCAGGCCAAGCTGAAGTATATAGGGAGACTGCTTAAAAAATAATAATAGTAATAAAAAGGAAATGAGGGACCATGGAGATAGCTCAGTAGAATAAGTGCTTGCCTGGCAAGCACAGGGTCCTGACTTCCATCCCCGCTACTGAGAAAAAAAAAATGGAAATGAGGGAAAGGAAAGTAGAAATAATTTGGGGATATTTCTTTCCTGTCCTGTCAGGAGACTCTCAACAAGCCAACTTTTTTCTTTCAAAAAAAAAAAAGTAGGTTCCTACATTCACGGCAAAGCCAAACATGAGTGACCCCAAGGACAACCAATCTTCTGCTTCACCAACCATAGCGCTGGCTTTGTGGGTGCCTTACACTAAGGGCTGCCTAAGCCATTCAAGGTAATGAATCAGGCCACCTCATACAGGGACCCAGAGAATGATGGGCAGGAGGAAGTTCCAGGTAGCCTTATGTTTAACAAATAAAAATGCAGTATGCCCAGGTAAACCTGAATATCAGATAGACAGCAAATGGTTTCTCAGTAAGAGTGTCCATTTGGAACACACTTATGCTAAAAAACCATTTACTGTCTATCTGAAACTCCAGTGCACCAGCACCTCCAGGACCCAGTGCAAAGTTCTCAGCTCCTTAGCAGTGTGCCTCATGACTCAAGCCTAGGGCTTTCTGGCGACTCCTCAAAGAAAGCCCCAAGTATCTTAGTATCAATCTCCACTGTATCCCCCAAGCAGGGGACTGAACCAGGCCAGGCCATTCTCAAACTAAGACTTATGTGATGTGATCTGTGGAGTGAGACCGTTTTGTTTGTTATGCTTTTTTCTTTCTTTCTTTCTATCTTTCTTTCTTTCTTTCTCCCTTTTTTTTTTTGAGACAGGGTCTCACTGTGTAGCCCAGGATGGCCTCAGACTCCTAGCAATCCTCCTCCCTCAGCTTCCTGAGATGAAATTCTTTGTGTGTGTGTGTGTTTGAGACAGGGTCTTGCTATGCAGTTCAGGCTGGCCTTGGGCTCACTTTTGTGGCCCAGGCTGGTCTCGAACTCGCACCAATCCTCCTGCCTCAGCATCCCAAGTGCTGGGATTACAGGCATGCACCGCCATGCCTGGCCCTGAGATGAAATTCTTAATTCTCCAGGAATGGGATGTTTCCAGTGGCCCTGTCATGAAGCTTGCTTTTGAAGATTTTCTTGCTTGCTTGCTATCATTTTTTTTTTTTTTTAATCTGAGCCAGGGTCTCACTATGCAATTCAGGCTGGCCTTGAACTCACTTTGTAGTCCAGACTGCCTTCAAACTCACAGCAATTCTCCTACCTCTAGGAGGCAGCCTGAGTTCTAGGATTACAGGTGTGCATCAGCATACCTGGCAAAGATTCTCTTTTATACATACTTATTAATACTGTATAGCTTGTTATTGTTTGTGCTCTAAAATAAGAAATTTACTTTGAAAATTGCACATAGATAACTATATGTCAACGTGTGCACACACTTCACCAAGGGAGCAAGTAAAACCAGCGAGAGACAACTTGGTTCAGATATTCTTATCAGGTTGATGCTCGTCACTTAGCAATTTCCTCAGAGAGTGAGATGGAGGACTGTTGAGTTTGGTAGGTGGTGGGCACTGGTCATCAGGGAAGGCAGAGAGCACAGGTATGAGAGCCAGGAGGCTCTGTGTGAGAGGATTTGATAACAGAAAGCTTGGGGAGATTAAGAGCTGTGCCCAAATGTTCCTGAGTGCCCTGCGAGTGTTCACAGGTAGTGGTGACTAAAAAGAAAACACCATATCTCTTTGGGTAAATTACTTATTCCCTCTGTGCCTCAACTATTTCATCTGTAAAAAGGGGAGAGTAACAGTACCTGCTTTTAGGATGTTTGTGACAATAAAATGCATAGAAACAAAATAACGTGTCTGGAACGGGTGTGCACTCTGGACCTTCCTGCTGTCATTGTCCTCATCACCATCATCTCACTGTTATGGCAGAAAGAGAGGGGTGAGGTAAAAGACAGAGGTGAGAGGAGAACATGAACACCTCCTATTTTGAGGCTAACCTGGGCTTGCCGTAGTAAATGAGATGTCTGTGGCAAATATGCCATTATTTGACAATGGCCTGCTCTTCTTGGTAGAAATAAGTACAGACTGAATTATGGGAGTAGTTTCCTGCTCTGAGGGAGTGGTACCAGTCCCGGGCAGGCATGTTCCATTCTGCGACCATGTCAGAAGATGTCCTGAGTAGAATAAGCATTTGTCTGGCAGGCACAGCGTCCTGAGTTCAATCTCCAGCATGGCAACAACAACAACAACAACAAAAAGTCCTTCCTGGGGCCTCACCAGGTAGCTCAGTCTGTTAAAGCACATGATTGAGCAAACTCCGTCAGGTGCCTGGGACCATGGTTCAATCCCTTCCCCCACATAACACATAAGACCTGTGCTTAAGGCAGCCTCAGTCAGCTGGGAAAAAAAAAAAAAAAAGAGAGAGAGAAGATATTCTGAGGGAGCATCAAAGTGTGTCCTGCTGAAGAGGTAGGTCAGCATGGGGGTGGGTCTGGAGTCTGTTTTGGCTCCAGTGTGGTAAGAAATTCATTGGAAAAACCCACCCTTCCTTCCTTCCTTCCTTCCTTCCTTCCTCCCTTCCTTCCTTCCTTCCCTCTCTCTCTCTCTCTCTCTCTCTCTCTCTTTCTTTCTTTCTTTCATGACAGCAGGAAGTTTTGGATGAGGGAAGCATCCAAGCTGAGGTTGGCTGACTTCTGACTCAAGGAAGTATAGTTTCTTCATGATATAAGTAGCTGGACCATGACAGGAATTCCCAAATGCCAGAATCACCTGGGTAATTGGTTAACAAAGTTCCAGGCTGCCATGAGGGATTTAGTCAGTGCTGAGAGGGGTTAAGGAGGCTGTATTCTATATTTATTTTTAAATGGGGGCCATAGGGGGACCAGCTGCTTGGGGCCCCCATTCTGTCCCTCTCTTGGACAGGATCTTTCTTTCCCCTAATAAATATATTCTGCTCATAAAAATTAAATAAATAAAATGGGGGCCATAACTCAGTGGTAGAACACTTGCCTCAAATGCTCAAGTCTCTGGGACCAATTCTCAGCAACAGAGGAGAGAGAGGGAGAGAGGGAGAGAGAGAAAGAGAGAGAGGATTAACAAATCAGATAGAAGGGAGCTGGGGAGATGGCTCCGAGGCACAAGTGCCTGCTGGGCAAGTTGCAAGGTCGTGAGTTTGAACCCCAGTCCCACCAAAAAAAAAAAAAAAAAAAAACAACAAATCAGATAGATTAATGGATGGGTCACTGATTGATGGATATAATAATGCTACTTGCTAATAGAGAAATATAGGTTGTGGATATTTGGATTATCAGTCTAAAATTCAACTCTGTAGTATCTTTGGAAATTTTCCTAAGAAATTTTGGATAATCTTTCTTTCTTTCTCTTTCTCTCTCTCTCTCTCTCTCTCTCTTTCTTTCTTTCACAGTATGTGCATCAGACTGAATCTTCTGCATGCCGGGGCAATGTGCTACCACTGGGCTACGTCCCCAGCCATCGTTTTTAAAAATAAGTAGTGCATTCAGGTGACTGAACGATGGGAAAGTGTTGAAGCCCCTGTAGTGCAGGTGGTCTGCTCTCCCTTACCTACCCATTTCCTATTTGGGCCCAGCAGGATGGCTCAGTGGTCTAAAGTGCCTGCTTAGGAAAGCTTAGGCGACTGCAGGGACCGAGGTTCGATCCCTGGCACCACATGCTGCAGCAGCCCTGCCCTCAGGGCAAGCTGAGCTGGCCATAAAAATAAATAAAATAAACAAACAAAAGTTCTGAAACAATAAAAAAAATAAAAATAAAAAATTCTTAAATGATAGCCACCCTGCGGGCTAGGACGTAGCTCAGAGCATGACCTTAGTGTCTGTAAGGCCTGAGGTCCAATACTCAGCACCAAAAAAGTTGAAGGGGAAAAAAGCCCCATCCCTTTCATAACATGTGCTAGAAATAGCAAGTGTTGACATAGGACATGGAGAAATTGGACCCCTTGAGCCCTGCTGGTGGGCACTTGGGATGATAAAGCTTCAGTGAAGCAGAACTGCTGGATCTTCAAAAACTGAAACACCGGATTACTGCAGGATCCAGCACTTCCATTCCTGGGTATGTACTCAAAAGACCTAAAAGCAAAAATTCAAACATTTGTGTCATATGTTTGTAGCCACATCCTTCACAATGGCTAAAAGGTGGAAGCAACCCAAGTGTCCATGAATGGGTGAAGCAAGAAACAAGATATAGCTGGGTGTGGTGGTGCCCAGCCCCTGGAAGGCTGAGGCAGGAGGATCACTACAACTTCTAGGCCACCTTGGACTACATAGGGAGACCCTGTCTCAAAACAAAATGAAACCAGATACAATACATACACACAAGGAATATTATTTGAATTTAAAAAGAAAGAAAATCTAGTGGCTCAGTTTGAGGCCAGCCTAGATTATGCAGTGAATTCAAGCCCAACTCAGACCGACATATAGTTAGACCTTGTTGCAATGAAAACAATATAAAAACAAAACCAAAAAACCCAGAAAGATGAAAAAAAAATTGACACATGCTAAAACATGTTAGAGGCTCATGTTAGATAGCTCAGCTGATTAAAGCACCTGCTTAGATAGACACAGGGACTGGGGTTCAATCCCTGGTGTGCTATGCTAGGCCCACTCCCTGGAGCCTGCTGAGATGACAATTAAGACTGGGTCCACTGGTGGCGTGTGGCTATAATCCCAGCACTTGGGAGGCTGAAAACAAGAGGATCACTAGGAGTCTGATCTATGTAGTAAGACCCTGTAGATCCTGTACTAGATACATAGAAATATAAAATAATAATAATAAAATAAAAAAACTATGGATGAACCCTGAGAACACTGTGCAAAGTGAAACAAATATCACTGAGACAAACATTGTAGGAATCTCTGGCCTCAGAAACTGCTGGGGTCCGGGTCACTTGGAGATGAGCTGGGTGGAGGATGACCAGGGGTTAATGTGTTCACTTCTCCAGGAAGTGGGGTCTCTGATGCTCCTGGCTCCTCTGTTCTCACAGAAGGAGTCAGCAGCCAGCACAGTGACATTCTGCAGCTCTCCACACTATCTTCTTGTCCTGTGAGGAGAAGTGGGGCCGGCAGATAGGGGCGACCTTATGAGCCTGGGATCATTGATGCCATTGGGAATCCTAGGCCAGGGCCAGTAGTTTCATAAAAGTAAGAGTGAGTTACCCCAAATACTGAAGGCAGAGAGAGATGAGGCTGGGGAACGAACATCAGGTTGGAATTTGCAAGCCTAGCTCAGAGCCGCAGAAAGCAGCAGAGAGAAAACCAAGTGGGAAACAGGAATGGGAAGGGAGAGGGTGTGAGCATACAGGTGAAAGCCAACTTTTGCTAGGATGAGAGCTCTTTGTCTTTTTTGTTTGTTTGTTAGTCTGTTTTTAAGACAGACTCTCATGTAGTTCAGGCTGGCATTGCACTCACTATGTAGTCCAGGTTGCACTGAAACTCACAGTGATCCTCCTGCCTCTATGCTGGGATTACAGGTATGGGCCCCATACCCAGTAGGCTCTTTGCCTTTTAACTGCTGTCCATGACAAAACACCTGGTCTTCATGAGCTAAATACACTCGTGGGCATGCCCAGATTGCTGACCGGCACCACTATCCTGTGTGCCCGGTGGGCCAGAGGAGGCTGGCTCCAGTCCTGGCTCTGATGCAGGCAGAGCAACGCCAAGAAGGCAGGGCCGTGGGGGAGCTGGCTGCAACCCCATGCATGCTTGTGATCTGTGCTTATGCAATGCCCAAGACGCAAGAGCTGGGGGACCTCCTGGCTGTGAACGCACATGTGCTTGGGTCCCTCGATCCTCTGCCTGCCCCACAAGTTCTTCATGGGGTCTGGACTGACCTGGTGAATGTGTGTGGAAGGGAAGGCACAAGGCTGCAGATGTGTGGTGTAGTACCCAGCGAGCCTGGAGAGGCCAGAGGGCTTCTTCTTCAGTGGTCCCAAAGGTGCCCTACTCACTTCTCTGCCAACACTCAGCTGAGTCTAGCAGCTGTGTGGCCACAGTGACTACAGTAAGGCCAGGGGAGGAGCCTACCCTGGGACACAGTCCTCACTGTGTCCCCACCTGTGTGCAGGTGTTGGCCCTGGCCTGACTTGTTCTGGCCAGCTCAAGGGCCTGTTTTGGTTTTCGGTTCCGTCACACCCCCGTGAATTCCACAGGCTTAGTGCTCAGCACCCCACGGTTGCCCACACTGCTGACATTTCCCTCCTTAGCCGGGCCACTGTGTTTGACCCTTGCGCGCACTCCCCCTTTGTTATTTCCCCCCTCTAAGGAACATATTTAATTAGATTTTTGGAGAGCTTCAGAAATCAGAATTTTTAAAGCCTTTTAAATCAACAGCTTCCACCATTGCCAGTTTTGCCAATAACTCACTGTGACTATGGAACATTGGATTATGTATACAACTACTTTCTCTTAGTTCAATGAGAAGAAATCTTTTTGTACCAATAATGATTAGAAAAATTTTATCTATACCCTGTGCTCTGCATAACTACTATGACAACAATATTATGCATTGTATTAAATGTGTTTTGAAACTGTCACATTGTTATTTCTTATTAAATGCAATTAAAAAATTCACCAAAAAAATCATAATTTTTGTTTGTTTGTTTTTGCAGAACCACAGGTCAAACTCACGCCCTTGCACTTGCTAGGTGAGCGCTTATTCTACTGAGCTATCTCCCTAGCCCAGAAATCAGAATTTTTAAAAATTTATTAAAAGTATGGCTTGGGCAAATAATTTTAACCTTTATTGTCATATTACATACGTGATAAAATTAAATTACAAGTCATATAACTGAACAAAAATTCTTTGTACAAAGTATATTTAGGGGGCCTGGCAGGATGGCTCAGTGGTCTAAAGTGCCTGCTTAGAAAAGCTTAGGTTGCTGCAGGGACCGAGGTTTGATCCCTAGCACAACATATTGCGCCAGCCCTGCCTTCAGGGCAGGCTGAGCTGGCCGTAAAAAAAAAAAAAAAAAAATGAATAAACAAACAAACGTAAGTTCTGAAACAAGAAAAAAAAACCAAAATAATAAAAAAACAAAACAAACAAACAAACAAAAAACACACCAAAGTATATTTAGGTACTTAAATACAATCTGGTTTTGAAAATGAAATCATGTATATTGTTGTATTCCTAAGTATGTCAAATCCAAACCTAATGAGACTCCTGAAGGAATAAATCCAGGTACCAACAAAGACACTTTTCTAAATTCCCATGTTTCACTGAGCATCAAAAACCACTTTTTTTTTTTTTTTTTGGTCTTTCTGAGACAGGGTCTCACTATGCAGTTCAGGCTGGGCTTGAGCTCACTTTTGTAGCCCAGGCTGGGCTCAAACTTACATTGATCCTCCTGCCTCAGCCTCCCAAGTGCTGGGATTATAGATGTGCACCACCATGCCTGGCTAAAAAAACCACCAATCTTTTAGTTCTTTTCTTTCTCTTTTTTTTTTTTTTTGTGGGACCAGGGATTGAACACAGGACCTCATGCTTCCTAGGCAAGCACTTATTCTACTAAGCTGTCTCCCTAGCCCCTAGTTCTTTTCTTGTACATTATTCTGTATCCACATTCTCTACATCTGATTGGATCCCTGGATTTAATTTCCTTTTCTGTGTGACATTCTCCACAGATTCATATCAGTGGCTGCTGCTTTGGGGACTGAACATCCTGCTGAGTGTTCATTGTTAGAGTCTGATCTGGGCAACACCGAGAAGCTAGACGCTGTTCCCCTTTTATTATAATAGCTCTGGGCTGTTGCTAGCGTGGCAAACAGAAGTCCCTCTAAGAGGAAAATTGCAAAAAGGCCCCCTCTGCCGGCACATAGAGCGGTAGGCAGAGGAAGGGCAGGCTCACACCCCCAACTGCCCCTCCTGAGCTGCCACTCCCAGAACTGTGTCCAGCAGTAGAAGGTCTCAGCCATTCTTTCCTCTCACTCTCAAGCCTTCTGTGGCTTTCCACTGCCTGCAGGACAAAGTCCATGCTTGCTCTACATGCACACGAAACCCTGCCTCTCCTTCCCCGCTGAGAGCTCTCACCACACAGTATAGCCACAGAGCAGGCTTTCAGCTTGGGTCTTTTGAAGGTTTGAGACTTTAAGACCTCTGTGATTTTCCTGTTGATTGTTGTTGGTTTGTTTCCTAGTACTTCATCAATTCCTCCCTGGCATCTCCTCTCCATTTTTTAAGACCTACTGCAGCGGTTCTCAACCTGTGGGTCACAACCTGGGAGGGGGTTAAATGACCAAAACACTGGGGTTGCCTAAAGCCATTCCGAATCATAACTGTAGCAAAATTACAGTTTTGAAGTAGCCACAAAAATTATTTTTTGGTTTGGGGTCATCGCAACATGAGGAACTGTATTGTGGGGTCACTGCATTAGAAAGGTTGAGAACCACTAAAGAGGGAGGGGATCGAATTCAACTCATTGCAGCAAACCCAGCATAGGTGCATGGAATTATTGGAGCTCAAGGAGGAAGTTCGAGTTCGGTGAAGACTCCATACGTCTCAGCCTGGCTCCTGTGTGCTGTACCGGATGAGACAAAGGGGAACCTAGGCAACACAGCCATCTGAACGCCCTGGGAATCAATGCCAAAATTCTGTCCTTGAAGTCATAACGCACTGTGGAGCTTCAGGATGGCTGGAGACAGGACTCAAGCCCACACTGGTCAAAGGCTTCTTTTTGGCCACTGTACTAAGATGTTCACTTCAAAGGCTGGCTCTACGCACACAGGAGCAGGGATGGAGACAGGCCTTTGGAAGGAGAAAAAGCATCCCCTAGGAGGGGACAACCCAGTCTATCTGTGGTCTTCCTAGTCATTGAACTAAGTACCTCATATACAACTGTTTGACTTTTCACAAATTGAGCCACATTTTAAACTTAAGGACCTACTTCAGCCTCATCCTAAGCATCCATAGTTTAAAAATATCATACCTTAGAAATGCCTTAAACATAAGCCAGCGTGGGGGGGCTCCATGCCTGTAATCCCAGCACTTGGGAGGTTGAGTGGGAGGTGCAAAACTTTAAAGCCACCCTGGCCAGCCTTGCCACAACCACCACCACCACCACCAAAAGAGGTAAGAGAGCATGCGAGAGAAATATCTTAAATATACATCACATATAATATACAGATATATAGATTTATAATGTTTCATATATCTAATTTTTTAATTTTATATTTTGAGAAGAGATCTTAGGGGTTTATGTTGCCCAGGCTAGAGTCCAACTCCTGGGCCCACGGGATCTTCCCACCTCAGCCTCTTCTGTGTTGGGACTACAGATGTGTGTCAGTACAACTAGGTATATTTTTAATACATGGTTAAGAAAATACATGCTTTTAAGTTAACACAGGTTCACCACGTGTCACCTAAAGCCATGGTGCGACAGTCCCTGGCCTACACCGACTTGAATGAGTGTCTGCAGGTTGAGCTGGCTTGGGCTCCCAGAACCAGAAAGATGCCACTTCAGGACTTACTTTCTGCGGCTCAATTCACAGACCCAGGTTACCGGCTTGAACTAGGAAAACCCTTCGGATGGGAAGCTACAGCTGGGCTTAAATAAAAAAAATCCCGCGGAAAAGGGAAGGATAGTGGGACTGGAGCAGAAACCAGCTAGAAGATGCGCGCCCAGGCGGGTCAGGCACGAGACGGCGCCGAGCAGCGCGGGGCTGAGTCACCCGCCCCCTGCGCTCTTCCCGGCGCCCCCTGCCGGCGTGGCGCTGCTTCCCCGGCGGGCTCCGGCCTCGGGATCCCCCGCGCCCCGGAGTCAAAGGCACGCACCTGTGAAGTGAGCGGCGGCAGGTGCAGAGGTGCTGGGCGCTGGGGGAGCGACGCGGAGGGTTGTTCTCAGGCACGCGGGTACCGGGGGTCAGCCCGGCGCTTGGCATGGGCCCTGGTGGGGGGGGTGTTCAGGCTTCATCCAGAGCTTAAATTCTCCCTGACAGCTGAGAGGCTCAAGACAGGTAAGGCCAGGGCCCAGGCTAGTGTTCGAGATGGAAAAGAAATATAATTTTTCTCCCTGATAAGTTAGCACCAGTATTAAAAAGACATGGAAAACTCATAGAAGCATATGAATAAAATAAAACAGATAAGCACCATTAATATTTTGGTGTTTATTGTTTCAGGATATATAATAGGATGTAACTACCTATAATGAATAGTTTAAAATAATTATATGTTATGTGTGTAAGGACAATACATAATTATCTTTTAACACGAGTGGGGTCACATTACATACATTCTTATAGGACCTGGGTTTTTTTTTTTACTTGTTATCTCATGATCCCAATAAACATTCCTTACACCCTCGTTTCAATTTTTATTATTCACTTATTATTATTATTATTATTTTTTTTTTGTCTTTTTGAGACAGGGTCTTGCTATGCAGTTCAGGCTGGCCTTGAGCTCACTTTTGTAGCCCAGGCTGGTCTGAAACTCGCATCAATCCTCCTGCCTCAGCCTCCCGAGTGCTGGGATTACAGGCATGCGCCACCACGCCCAGCTTATTCACTTATTTTTATACAGATGTAACAGCAACCTTCCTGCATGCTAGGCAAGCGTGCTAGCCTGAACTACACCCTAGCCCTCTTTTTCTAGCCTCATTTTAAGTGGATTTAGTAATTTACTTAATTAATCTCATATGGGTTAATAATGATTATTTCCAATTGGCCCCTATTTTTTTAAAAAAAATATTGGTGTTAGGGCTGGTGAGATGGTTCAGCTGTCTAAAGCACCTGCTTAGGAAAGCTTAAGCAATTGCAGGGACCAAGGTTTGATAGCCAGCACCACATGCTGCGCCAGCCCCACCCCCAGGGCAGGCTGAGCCAGCCATAATAAAATAATAGTCCTAGTAATAAAAATAATAATAATAATTTCTAAGCCAGCCTGGACAACTTAGAAAGAGATCTTGTCTCAAAATAAAAAGAAATACAAAAACAGAGAAAAATATTGGTGTTATTTCCTTCAATGATTCTGACTGGAATTGGTAGGTCAAAAGTTAATACCTTTTTTTTTTTGAGACGGGGTTCAGGGCATCCTTGAACTGACCATGTAGCCCAGGCTAGCTTTGAACTCACAGCCAGATCCTCCTGCCTCTGCCTCTGTGCTGGGATTACAGGATACCACATCTGGCCATGAATATCATTTTGATAAATATTGTCAGTTTATCTGATAAATATCGGAAAGGTCGCACTAATTTAAACTCCTAGCAGTTACTAAATTGTCTCCACCCTTCCACCTTGTCTGGATATCCTCACAAGCTTACCTTTTCCAAAACATAAAAAAAAAAAAATCCCCAAATTCTTCAAAATTTCTTTTCAGTATCACGGTCACCATCACTGCTCAAGACACCATCAACAATTTGACCTGGATTCTACAACCATAGCTCATTCCCTTCCCTCCCTGTCCCCACCTCCCTGTCCCAGGGAGGGTTCCCATTTAGGGGTCAGAGCTGTCTATTTATTTATTTAGTCTTTTTTTTTTTTTTTTTTTTTTTGAGACAGGGTCTTGCTGTGCAGTTCAGGTTGGCCTTGAGCTCACTTTTGTGGCCCAGGCTGGTCTCAAACTCACATCAATCCTCCTGCCTCAGCCTCCCAAGTGCTGGGATTACAGGCGTGCACAGAGGTATCTTTTTAGAATGTGCACATGACTGTCTTCAAGTGTTAGAAAACAGCTAACATTTGTGGGACATAAGTAATCAGAGTCAAAGAAAGCACTTTGAAGGGAAGGGGATCTTGTTGGTTGCTTATAACTTATGAGGAATTTGCTGATTGGCTCACAAAGCAGTGAAGCTGAGCAGAAAGGGGCAGCCTCACGTCTGGGACTCAAAATGCAGAGTCAAAGGTACACAGCATTTAAAGCATCAAGATACTGGGGAAACTGACTGTTGAGTTGCACTCCTGTGAGCCTAGTGCTTCTGAGGCTGAGGCAGGAGGATCATTACCAGTTCAAAGCCAGCCTGAACTGCATAGCAAGATTGTCTTACAAACAACAGCAAAAACACCCTGGGGGAAGGGCACAAGAGAATTAAGCGAGTCCCACTCTCCTCACCATGCCTCCTTGACCTAAAACCTCCCCCAGGCTCTGCCTTTCAGGCCTCACAGGCTCCTGACATGCTTGGCACCAATCCTTAAGCACAAGGTCCTTGAGGGACACTCCAGACCCAAACTATAGCAAAGAGTTTTAAACATACGTGGAATGAGTGAATGGAAAGGGATGAAAGGAGAGAAAATTCTTCAAATTGAATAGAGCCATAACAATCTTGGCTTTAAAAATATATAGTGAGGGGGCCTGCAAGATAGCTCATTGGTCTAAAGTACCTGCTTAGACCAGCTTAGGCAACACAGGGACCATGCTTTGATCACCAGCACCACATGCTGTGTCAGCCCCTCCCCCAGGGCAGGCTAAGCCAGCCATAAATAAATAAATAAATAAATAAATAAATAAAGTTTCTTAAAAAAAAAAAAAAAAAATATATATATATATATATATATATATATATAGTGAGGGCCAGTGAGAAAGCTCAGTAAACCAGTAGACTATATATATATCTGGGGAGATAGTTCAGTTTTATATATATATATATATATATATATATATATATATATATATATATATATATATCCAGTAGATACGAGCTGTGTGGCCTTGAGCAGGTTACTTAACCTGTCTGTGCCCACATTGTCCCCTCTGTAAAGCAGAATCAAAACAGCCATTTCTTTTTACAGTCCATGAGAAAATTGAATATAAACATGGAAAACCTCATGGCTCCTATGTGCTTTGTGTTAGTTCCTATTGTAATATAATATATATTGCTTTTTATTTTGCATTTGTTTTATATATGTCTTTTTATTTTAATGAGAAAGAAATAGCAATAGACAGTTTCAAAACAGGTTAGTAGAACAGTTACAATAATTAACACATTGCATATTGTTGTCTTTGTAGTATTCAGAGTACAAGATACAGATATATCTTGTCTAAACACTATAGTACAAATCTTTCTTCTCATCGAACTAAGAGAAAGTAGCTATATATCTAGCCTATTTCTCATACATATACATTTTTTCACTACAAAATGGTCCTTCATTTATGTCCCCCCTTTTTGTTTTGTTTTGTCAGAGATGGGTGTTCCATTGCCATTCAAATATTGTAGGTGCATGAATTCAGCAAAATAACCCAATATAATCCAACAGTTCATAATAGTAGTGGGTTATCTGCAGAGCTGGCAATGTCAGAAGTTGTTGACTTGCACCTTTTACAGCTCAGCATATTAATATGGCTTTACTCTTTATACCTTATGATATATATGCCTTTTTGCTGAGAATTTTATTTTTATTTAGTATAGATTTGTGTGTGTGTGTGTCTGTGGGGTACTGGGCATCAAACTTGGAGCTTTGCCCATGTGAGGCAGGTGCTTATGCTGCTGAGCTATCTTCTCAGCCCTTTACATGTATGTATTTATTTATTTTGATACAAGGTCTCACTATGCAGTTCAGACTTGTAGTCTACCATTTCTTTGCAACCTTTCCCTTATCATTTCCTTTCTATACTTTTAGAGATATTTACATTAGATAATAATGATCTGCAGACATCAAGTTTTAATTATTGCAACAAATATGATGAATTGTTTGACAATAATAGCCAGAAGGTAAGAGGGGGGTAAATATTTAAATGCATGATTCTCGTATTATCTAGGGAGCAGTAAAAGTGTGAAGTATTTGAGGCTGAATGTCATTTCTAAGATAACTGTTAAAAGAAAAACAAAAGATTATATAATTAAGAAACTAACAAGTGCCTGGCAAGTGCAAGTTTCTGAGTTTGATCCCTGCTTCCTTGAAGAAAAAGAAGAAGAAGAAGAAGAAGAAGAAGAAGAAGAAGAAGAAGAAGAAGAAGAAGAAGAAGAAGAAGAAGAAGAAGAAAGAAAGAAACTAATAAGGGGCCAGCCAGATAGCTCAGTAGACTATAGCACCTGCTTAGGCAAAGTGCAGTGGATAGGGTTCAGTCCCTGGCCTGCCATGCTGGCCTGACCTCTGGGACACACTGAGACATCGATTGATAGTGGCATGTGCCCATAATCCCAGCACTTGGGAGGCTGAAAACAGAAGAATTACTATGAGTCCCATCTACATAGTGAGACCCTATAGACCCTGTACTAAATACATAAAAATAAACAAACAAATAAAAAAGAAATCAATGGGTAGGCAGTAATTTTAACAGCCTGATTATGAAAGAATGTAAGAAAGGTATGAATTGAGTAAATTTGTCAAAAATGCCTCTATTTCCATTTGTTTTGCTGTGACCCTGTCTGTATCTTTTAGCTCCATTTGCTGATGGACCCTTGCTGATGTTAGATGGGTGTAAGTCTTATTTTTGGTAGAGGGGATCAAACTCATGACTCTATGCTTACCAGGCAGGCATTTTAGCCACTCAGCTATCTCCCCATCCCTTAGATAGGTCTAAGTACAAGTCAGTAAGAATCTGCTTGTGTGATGTGAATGCTTTCTGGTAGTGACTAGTTTTCAATCTTGATGCCTTTACCCTCTTTTAATTAATTCATTTTAATTGGTACATTTTAGGTACCAATTATGCAACCTGATCACAGTTGCCATAGGGAATTTGTTCCAGTACATGATTTAACTTGATTTTTCCCCATTTCTTTCTCCCTCCCTTCAGCCTCTTTTCCCCTCCTTATTTATAAAAGCTTTTTTTCCATTTTTTCCTTCTTCTCCTCCCCCAGCTCCCCTTCCCACTTGAACATTTTCTTCCTGTTTCACAATATCTATTTTCTTCCTGTTTCACAATATCTATTATACAGGGGCCCGGCAGGATTGCTCAGTGGTCTAAAGCGCTTGCTTGGGAAAGCTTGGGTGGCTTCAGGGACGGCGGTTCGATCCCCGGCACCACATGCTGCGCCAGTCCTGCCCTTGGGGTGGGCTGAGCCGGCCATAAAAATGAGTGAATAAACAACAAAGGTTCTGAAACAAGAAAAAAACAAATAAATAAAATAAAATAAAAAATTAAAAAAAAAACACAATATCTATTATACATTTTGGTCCTTATTTACGCTTTTCGGTTTTGCAAACCAGAGGAACAAATGCAGTATTTACCCATGTGTTGCGTTTTATGCCAACTTGTCCCTGCAAAGCCTCATGCAGTCATGGGCAACTTCTCAAATTTGAGATTAACTCATTATCCACTGGGATTACAGGTTTTAGTACTGCTGGGATTATGGGTGTGAGTACTGTACCCAACCTAGAGCAGATAGCCTGAATGTAACATAAGTGGGACATAGAGACAGACTCGCTCTCTGTTGCCATTGTTGCTGCTACTCCTCCTTTGGCTTTTCTTGCTGTTTGCCTCCACCGCCTAAGGTTTCCCCCTGCTGTGTGCCACTCTGCCTTGGAGCTGGCTGAGTATGGACTGAAACCGCCAGTAGCTGTGACCTAAATAAACCCTTCCTTCATTTTGGGTGTCACGTATTTGTCCCAGCAATGAGAGAAGAAGAGTAACTAAGACAACATGTATGTCTGATTTATTTCCTTAAGAATGTAGTCTCAGGGAAAATTCTTTTAGCTAAAAGTCTTTCCACTTGTTCTTCTTCATTTCTTCTTTATGGCTGAATAATACTTCACTGTATAAAAACTGTATTCTTTATCCTTTCTTCACTTGGTGGCATTTGGGCTGTTTCCAAGATTTAGCAATTACAAACTATTGCAATGAACACGGGTGTGTATGCACTGTTGCAGTATGATGCTTTTAATTCTCTCAGGAAGAGAACCTGAAGGTGAATAGCCGGGCTGAATGGGATGTCTAGTCCTCGTGTGTTGAAGAATCTCTACGCTGATTTTCACAGTGGTTGCACCAATCTGCACTCCCACAAACATTGGAGAAGGGTTTCTTCTTACCTACCACTCCACCAGCATTTGTTATTGATTGATATCTTGATGATAACTACTCTTTCTGGAATGAAATGGAATCTCAGTGCTGTTTTAATTTGCATTTCTTGAATGACTGGTGATGTTGAATATTTTTTTTCAAATTTTTATTCAATGCCTTTACCATTAATCCAGACCCTAGGTGCCTGGTGGGCCTCTTGCTTCTCTGCTAGTCTCAAGAATGTGAGCAATCTCATACTTTGTAGGAGGAGTAGGAGCTACACATCCTCATAAATTATTGAACTTCGCTGAAGCCAAGTATTAAGTGCCAACAAGGAGTTGTTCATTACGATTATTTAGAGAGCAAGGAGCTATCTGAACCAGTGAAAGAAAAGTGAACGGTGTATGGTGAGTGGTGAATGCTAAGGGAGCAGAAACAAATCAGTTTAGAAAGAATCAAGAAATCCCCTACAGCAAGTGCAAGGTTGTGAGTTTGAATCCCCATCCCTCATTAAAAAAAAAAAAAAAAAAATCCCCTGCAAGTGGGAAGCAGTTCTGGGAGTGGATTCCAGGGCTGAAAAGAATGGGAATATCTAGGTTATACCAGTAGGTGGCGCGCTAGAGAAGTCCCATTTTTAGCGGATGCACTCACTGGGCCAACGCTTTGACCTAGTAGTACCTGGAAAGTGGAAATTGAGCAGGGTGTTGGGGAACGTTTCAGCCCTAACTTTTTGGCTCTGTACGCTCTGAGGAGGTGCAGTCCTCAAGATCTGGAGGTCTGTGGAGCTTTTTGCTTTTCTATGCTTGCTTTGGTTGTGGATGACTGCAGGGTGCCATCCATTCAATTTAATTAACACCACTGGGGTCTCAAAGTCTTATAACTCAGTTGGCACCAGTGTGTTCTAGTTATCTGATTCTCTCTCTTGATTTTTTTTGTCTGTAGTTCTTGTGAGGCAGGGTTTCACTATAAAGCTCAGGCTGATCTTGAACTCACTTTGTCACCCAGGCTGGCTTGGAACATGCAGTGATCCTCCTGCCTCAGCCTCCTGAGTGCTGGGATTATGGGCCTGCACCACCATGCCTGTCTTGACCTGGTTCTCTCATGCAAATGCAAATTCTGATTCTGTAGGACAGGGGGGATGCGTGAGATAGATCCTGCATTTCTGAGAAACTTCTTCATGCTCGTATGAGGTTCTGAAATTGAGAGCAACTCTCTGCTTGTTAATCTCTCAGTATCACGGGCAGTGAGGGAGATGCAAACCTGAGCTCCTGCCTCAGAGAGTTCACAGCATCTTGGAGCGAACACCATATTATAGAAACATGTCAGTATAAGTTAGGACAAATCTACTTATTACATAACTGGGGGCAATTGTGTGGCCTCCATTGGGTCTTGGTTTTCTCATCTGTAATATGGGAATGAAAACAGCCTCTACTACACAGTTGCTTGAGATTAAAGCAGCATATGGTAGGTAAAATAATTAGCAAAATGCATAGCATATAGTAAACTCCCACAAAACTTGAGGTACACTAAGAGAAGCATGGCATCAGGAGGGCAGACCTCTAAGGTGGTAAACTGGGGGAACTGAGAAGGGAGCAACCCTCAAGAAGGGACCACCACAGCTATCAGTACATTCTTTGTTTGTTTGAGACAGGGTATTACTATGTTGTGAGGTTGACCTTGAACTCACTGTGTAACCCAGGCTGGCCTTCAACTTGCAGCTATCCCTTGCCTCACCCTCCTGAGTGCTGGGACTGCAGGTGTGTGGCACCATGCCTGGCTGATCAGTACATTATCTGAGAAGGGTGGCTGGGAAATAGGGACAGAGCACCAGGGGCAGGCCTCTGGCTCAGCAGGTGGCTGACCTGCTGTCTGTGGGCTTCGTGGCTGCTTCCTTCAGGAGACAGGCGCAGTGGGGGAGGAAGACGTTCAGGCAGTTGTTTGGTATGCTTCACTTTTTCATACCATCTGGGGCTTCAGAGATTGTGAGAAGAGCTAAGAACCTTCCAGGGCCCCTGTGGTCCCACCTTCATGCAAGACTTTGCTATGGCCTTCAGTCCCTTAGCCCCAGTGCTGTGGATTCCTCAGCCTGGATACATGAGGCTTTGAATCAGGTTAATGCTTGGCATGGTAGCTGAGGCCTGTAATCTCAGCAATTCTGGGAGGCCGAGGCAGAAGGATCACAAGTTCAAACTCAGCTCAGGCAACTGAGTGACTTAACAAGACCTTGTCTCAAAGTAAAAACATCTGGGGATGTAGCTCAGTTTGAAGGCCCTGGATCCAATCTCCAGTACTAAAATCAACAAACTAACCAACCAACCAATCATCTAATCAATCAATCAATCAATCAATCAATCAATCAAATAACCTTCGAGGGATAACACATCCCCAGGGAAATGAATTCTGGAGGAAGGGCTGCACTGGCTGTTCCTTTTATTTGTTTTTAACTCTAGACAGGGCACTATTTTAAAAATTTTATTGTATTTTACAGCACCTAGAAAGTGGATGTATTTTGTAGTAGTGGAGACTGAACTCAGGAAGTGTTGAGCTATACCCCAACCTCTTTTTATTTTTACATAGAGTCTTGCTAAGTTGCCCAGGCTCTCCTCAAACTTGGTGATCTTTCTGCCTCAGCCTCTTGAGTAATGGGATTGCAAACTGCCATACCTGGCTATTTTATTTTTCTCACTCAGTATTCGCTTAGGAAGCAAACATTGCCAGTTACTTCCCCATCTGTTACTAGTAACTCTTCCAGTGGTTCCTCCTCTGTTGGGTAAGATTAAGTGACGCCTGAGAACTGCAGCCATTGCAGGGCCAAGATGGCTGTGGAGCAGGGCCCAGGGCCCCTCATGATGCTAGTCCAGCGCCCTGCACTGAGCAACACGCCAGGCCCAGTTCGTTCTACCATACCATGTTATGTGCCAGGCTCTGTGTTGGACCCCCAGCGATAAAAACACCATCAGCGTCTACTATCACCTCTCCCTAATCAGTGACTGCTCTTCCTCTCTCTGTCTGTACTCCTCTGAGTACAGAACTGAGGCAAGAGAGTTGAGGGAGAGAGAGCGTTTTCTGAAAGACCAGTGAGCGGCTTGCACACACACCATGCCAATAGGGAGTCCAGAGATCCAGCCAAGGGGCTGGGACTGATATCTCTTCTTCCCTTTTCTCAGCACCAAGGTCTTGCTCAACTTCAGTGGAGCTGTGAGACTGGCAGGGTTGCCTCATTTCTAGGCAGGAGGCCCCAGCCTTCCTGGCTCTAACCATTTCCTGTCCTGCATGTCTTGTGTCAGACAGTGATTCTCACGCTTCCTGTTGACTTCTGCTTTGTTCCAGCTGTTTCAGCGTGGGACACGAGCTGCTGTGGATCCGGTCAGCTGAGGACCTGGGACCAGGTGCCTTGGGAGAGTGGTGAGCCAAGGGCTGGGTGGAGGGCTCCCTGAAGAAGGTCTGGGCCCAGTGGGGCTGACCTGAGAGACACCAGAATAGGGGCTCCTGGCCCCTGAGGATCGTCTCTGCCTAGGCGGTGCCTAGACAGTCAAAGGCTGAGTCACTGTGTGAAGTGGGTTGTGTCTCCATGGTGGATGACACTAGGGGCTTGTTTTGCTGGCTCCCAACCCAGAAATTCTGACCAGCTCAATGTGCATTTCTGTTTCATGGGCTGCCCAAATAGTATGCCTCTGGGGGAGGTTCTTGGATACTCACACATTTTTCTGGAACTGACAAAGACACGGTCAGTGTAATAGACTGAAGGCCTGTTGAACTGATAGAGTGTTGACTTCTTGGCTCAACAGAGGAATTGCTGGGGCCACTTGCTTCTGTCAGCCTGTTTTCTTGCCTACAAATCACAAAGCGTCCGTATTTCATTAGATCTTTGTGTTGCTGAAGAGGGTAAAAATTGTGAAGGTGTTCTATAAACTGTAGGATTGCAAACTTCAGGGTTTTGTTTTGCTTTTAGTTTTTAAAGGGAACTAGACATAAATGATGTGATAAAAATATGGTGAAAGCTTACTTTTAAAAAAACTTATTACAGTACATGACCCATTAACCTCCTCCATAGACACTCTGCCTCACTTCAAATGGGATTGTCCCGTTATTTTTGCCAGTAGTTTCTGGAAGTGCTCTTTTGTGAGTGTCTTTAGTTGTACTGTCATGGCTGCCTTGTGGTCCTGAACTGATGCAAAACGTTTACCTGTCATATTCATTTTGACTCTGGCCAAGAGCCAGAAGTTGCACAGTGCCAGATCTGCTGACTAATGTGAGTGAGAACATGTTGGGATGCTTTTTCAACTCCATATTTTTATACGATAACAGTTGTCAGTACCATTCACTGTATTTTTTAAATCATACCTTGTGATGACATGAAAGAGGATTTCGGGCCTGGCAGAATGGCTCAGTGGTCTAAAGCGCCTGCTTGGGAAAGCTTGGGTGGCTTCAGGGACTGCGGTTCGATCCCGGGCACCACATGCTGCGCCAGCCCTGCCCTCAGGGCGGGCTGAGCCAGCCATAAAAATGAGTGAATAAACAAGCAAAGGTTGTGAAACAATAAATAAATAAATAAATCTTAAAAAAAAAAAAAAAAGAAAGAGGATTTCTAAAACTGCTTTAGAAAGTGGCAAAAATGAGCCAGGTGCCATGGTGCATGTCTGCAATCCCAACACTCAGGAGGCTGCAGCAGGAAGATTGCTACAAGATCCAGGTCAGTCTGGGCTACATAGTAAATTCAAGCACAGACAGAACTACATAACAAGATCCTGTCTCAAATAAGCAAACAAACCAAAACAAGCAAGAGCAATGGCATCAGTACATTTTAACCAAGGGAATAAATGGCAATGTCTTTTATTGTAATAGTTTTTTTTTTAATTTTAAAAAATCTTTTATTTATTTATTTGGTACAGGTTTACACTATGCAATTTGGACTTGTACTGATCCTCCTGGGCTCCCTAGCACTGGGATTACAGGTGTGCACCACCATGCCCAGACTCAGTGGCGGCCTCAGTGGGCCCTGGGCAGGGCTAGCATGTCATGTGGTATCCAGGATGGATAGTTCTTGTGCTTGCTGGGCAGGCGCTTAGACTGCTGAGCTGTCTCCCCAGCCCCTGTAGTACAATTTTAAATTTAAACATTCACTGTATGTTTTGGTCACATTTTGTATTTTTTTCTGATAATATGATAATTGATAACATTCAAATAATACAGAATAGAAAAGCTGAAAGTCTTTGCATAATTCTACCCTGGAAGATGAACATTTTTGGAATATAGATTTCTAAACAAAATGTCAATTTCTTTTATTTTTTTTTAAGTTTATTTATTTATTTATTAGAATTTTTTATTTTATTTTCTTGTTTCAGAACTTTTGTTTGTTTATTTATTTATTTTTATGGCCGGCTCAGCCTGCCCTGAGGTTAGGGCTGGTGCAGCATGTGGTGCTGGCGATCGAACCGCAGTCCCTGCAGCCGCCTAAGCTTTCCTGAGCAGGTGCTTTAGACCACTGAGCCATCCTGCTGGGCCCCAAAACGTCAATTTCTATTCACTGTCCCATAACCTTTTTCACTTAAAATCTCCCCGCTTGTCTTATAACTCACAACAATGTACAAATATCAACCTTGTCCTTTTTTCCCCTCCAGGGCTGAGGGTAGAACTCGGGGCCTCACACATTTTAGACAGTGCTACAGCACTCAGCTCCTGTCGCTGTGGTCCGGACTGCCTGCTCCTTAGGTGGACAACACAGTGTTTTTTTTTGTTTGTTTGTTTAATGTATTTGGTATAGGGTCTCACTGTGTAGCTTGGGCTTGTAATGATCCTTCTGTTTTGAGCCTCCCCAGCGCTGGGATTGCGGGGCTGCGCCACCACACCTGGGTCTCAGTGGCTGTTTTAGCACACCTGGGGCAGGGCCAGCGTGGCATTGTGGTGCTGCAGATTAGAACCCGAGTCCCTGCATTTGCATAGGCAGCTGCTTAGTCTGCCGAGCTATTACATAGCGTTGGCTTTGTATTCCTTTCAACATCTTAGAATTTTCCTTTCCATTCTGTGGTATGGGTCCTCTCTCTTCTGGATGCCACCTTTTATTTTAATTTTAACTTTTTGCCATCTTACAGTTTTTAATTTTGCAACCTATGTGTGACGTCAAGTAGCATCTGAGCCCTTTAAAGCATAGAGCCACGTGGCATTCAGCGCACCCGCAGTGCTGGGCTCTTGTGGCCTCCTGCGTCTCTAGGGCCTGTGAACCCTGATTTCTTATTTCCCCTCCCCGCAATTCCTGGACAACTTCCATTTTCTGTTTCTATGAATTTGACTATTTTAAGTATGTCACAGGAGAGGGCTCGCACAGCGCTTGTGTCCCTTTGTGTGGAGTCTACATTTTCTTCTTCATTTACTTTGCTACTTTGGTGGCATGGAACTTCTAATACGTCAGTGGTCTCTCCCTTTGCAAATTTGTCTTTTTAAGTTCTGGCTTGAGTTAAAAAATTTCAGGCTTTTAAATTATTGTTGAGCAATCTTGTGTGACTGTGATTTTTCTTTTAAAAATTTTTTTTTCTTGTTTCAGAACTTTTGTTTGTTTATTTATTTATTTATGGCCACTTCAGCCTGCCCAAAGGGCAGGGCTGGCACAGCATGTGGTGCCGGGGATTGAACCGTGGTCCCTGCAGCCACCCAAGCTTTCCTAAGCAGGTGCGTTAGACCACTGAGCCATTCTGCCGGGCCCCATGACTGTGATTCTTGATCTGTTGGATGGGACCTGGTATGCTGGGTGTGGGAGCTCTTAGGAGTCTCTCTTCATCTTTGGGATCTTGAAGTTTCATTTTAAAATTCATTTTTCCCCACATTCAGGAGAACCTTTCAATGTGGGTTCTTACGTTATTCAGTTCTGGGTATTTATGTACATATGCATGTGTGTATTTATTTATTTATTTATTTTCTTGTTTCAGAACTTTTGTTTGTTTATTTAGTTATTTTTATGGCCAGCCTAGCCTTCCCTGAGGGCAGGGCTGGTGCAGCATGTGGTGCCGGGGATCGAATCACAGTCCCTGCAGCCGCCCAAGCTTTCCCAAGCAGGCACTTTAGACCACTGAGCCATCCTGCTGGGCCC
>PVJA010021859.1:0-34643 GCA_004027025.1 Myocastor coypus
GTCCTGTACCAGAAAGAAGAAAGTCATGTCTTTCACAGACAATAATATATCCCAAGTTTATCCTTATGGTGTCCTGCGCTAGTAGCTCTTTCCAGCTTTGCTGCTCAGTAGTGGCCCACTGTGTGGACATACCATGCCTAGTCCTTTTATTCATTTATCCATTAAAGGACATCTGGGTTCAGAGACACTATGAACGAAGACATTGTAGTTATCACTCTATGCGATGTTCTACCAATATTAATTTCCTTCTTGACTAAATATTTAAGAATTAGAATTGTAGGACAAATATTTCTTGTTTCAAAAACTGCCCAGCAGTTTGCCAAAGTGGCCCAGTGATCTGTGTTTCCACGAACCACGTGTGAGGGTTCTTGTGATTCCACATCCTTGAGGCTATTTGGGTCAATTGTTTTTCTCTTTGCTTACCACTTCGGTGTGTGTGCAGTGCTATTTCTTCTTGGTTTTAATTGGAACTTTCCTAGTGACTAAAGACATTGCACTTTGTATCCCACATGTGTCTATTTGTCCCCCAAGTGTCTTCTTCTTTTAAAAGTCTCTTCAAATACTTTTACCATTTAATTAGCGTTTCACGAATGGCTAGGGATGTGGAACATTTCTTCATGTATTTATAGACTTCTTGAATTTCTTTCTCTGAAAAGTGTGTGCTCATCTCAGATGCCCATTTATGGACTGGGTCTTTGAATTTTGGGACCCTAATGTTTTTTAGTTCTTTATAAATTCTAGATAGAAGACCTTTATCTGAATACTTAGTAGTTGAAATCTTTTCGAAATGTGTGGGATGTCTTTTCACTCCATTGGTAATTTCTTTTGATTTGCAAAAACTTCTTAGCCTTAGGAGGTTCCACTTGTTGATTCTTTAAGTGTTAAATGTGCATTTTTATTTTTATCCACGAACTCTTTGCGAGCCCCCATGTCTCCAAGATTTTCTTCCACTTTTTCTTCTAGAAGATTTAGTGTTTCTCTTTTATTTATTTATTTATTTATTTATTTATTTATTTATTTATTTGTCTTTTTGAGACAGGGTCTCGCTATGCAGTTGAGGTTGGTCCTGAGCTCACTTTTGTAGCCCAGGCTGGTCTCGAACTCGCACCAATCCTCCTGCCTCAGCCTCCCGAGTGCTGGGATTACAGGCGTGAGCCACCACGTCCGGCTTGTTTCTCTTTTGATATTTGGATCTTGAATCTATTTTGACTTTAGTTTAGCGCACGGTCATAGACCCGGGTCAAGTTTTAGTTTTCGGCACGTGGAGAACCAGTTTTTTCAATAGCATTTAAATCATGAGGATATTGAACTGTGTCATTTATTAAGGAATTATCTTTTTCTCGGTTCATGGACCCTATTTCTCTGTTTCAACTAAGTTTCTTGCACTTTCTGGTCCTTTTCGTTCCCTGCGCTCCATAGCTCTCCCTCTGCTCAGTGCGCATCTCCGGTGGGAGCATCCCTGTCCTCTCTCTGAAGCGTGATGTTGCCTGGGTGGTGCTCGTGGGGCTGCTCATGACAGCGAAGCCAGTCGCTCCTGTTCCCCATTTGCCTGAGAGCTTTCCCCAAGGCTTGCCATTGCGTTGGATCAGCTGCTTCTCTGGCTTCTTCTGCCTCCATGTTTTTGGGTTCGCGTCTTCTGACCTGACCACTGCACCGTTGATACTGCGCTTGCGTGCCTTTATAGTTTCTGGCCTGTCTGAATTTCCCTATATTTACAAAAAAGGCACATTTCGACAGACTACGGGATCCTTTAGGAGCTGATTTCTCAGTCTCTGAGTAAAAGGCGAGGTCACCATGCATCCGCCCAAATCACAGTAGCTGAACAGGACCAGCAAAACAAGGTGTCTCCACGGAATGACTTGGGATCTCCAAATCGAAGTGCCGCGTGCTTACAGAACCCAGCTGGACAGCTCTGGTGAGCCAGGTCCACCCTACTCTGCCTCTCTTGCCTGGCTCATGGCCTGTCTCCAACCTGCTCTGAGGAGCTGAGCAGCCTCCTCAGCCCTGAGTCATCCAGAGACGTCAGAGTCTGCCCAGGCACTGAGACTGGCACTGCCCTACCGTGACTGTTAGTAGGGACTCAAAATCATGCCTGTTATTTTGTACCGGTTTGTATTAAAAGAGAAGTCAATTAAATGCTGTTAAGATCTATAGGAAGATCTGAGTACCTTGTGCTGTTGTCTGGTTACACACTCCCCACACTGCATTCCTCTCACATGGGCCTCAGTCCTGCTGTGTCATTGGCCGCACTGTGATTGGCTGGATCCTCAGGTGCGCCTGCACGGGAAAGGCGTCTTTCTGCTTTGCAGCCCTGATGCCAGCAGTGAACACAGTGTCCAGCCAACAGCGGGTGCCCAGCGTTTGTTGAAGGTCGAAAGTGAAAGAGGTTGGTGACTGAGGAAGAAGAAACTGAGGAGGAACAGATCACGATGCCTTTAGGAAGGAGGATCAGATCTGTGAGAAAAAAGAAAGAGGGCGATACTGCCATCTGGGCTCACGCGGACACCAGCCCAGACTCCGCTGAGGAGCCCTACAGCGCCGGCAGCACCACGGCCATCAGCCTGATCTCTTCCTGACAGGTCATTCATGCAAAGACACAGTTGAAGGACCTTGGAACGCTCGCTGCAACCTGGGGCCCTCTGGTAAAACAGAGGGGAGGCTGCCTGTGTGCGCGTGGTTGACCCCGCGTCTCCCGCTAGCCAGCACGCGGTGTCCATCTTGTGTCTCAGCCCTCTCCCACTCTGTGAGCCGCTTCAGAATCTGTCCAGTTTGGGAGCTCTTTACAATGGGAGGGACTTGGGAGATAAAAGTGAAATGAGACAGAGGCAGGGAGCTGGCTGCAGAGGGACGAACAGGGTCATTCGGAGACAAGACAAGGCCATGTCCTCCCCCACTCCGTCCCCAATTAATATCCGTGAAAGCTACTGTAGCGCTTCGGAATAACTCGCAAGCTCTCGCTTTCATCATGGAGTGCTTTCTGATCAAGTGAGGAAAACATGATGGTCCTGTAAGCTCTAACGGTCACATACAATTATATTTTATATTGTACATTTTGTAAAATACAGCTCATTGACCACATATAGTGCTCAGGGACTACATAATTAGTTTCTCCCATTTTACACAACAGCAGAATTTTTCTCTCCTGGAAAATATAAATCCACTAGAAAACCTATTTTAATAACAAAACAATTTACATTACGTATGCACTATTAAACTTTAATTATATTTTCCATAAATATAGCATGCTATTATAATAACTCAGAGGGGTGCTTATGCTGTTGAGCTATCTCCCCGTGTATAATAATTGAAATATACAAATAGCTTTCACCTTAGAGTTATTTACTACAATCAAACAGAAGCCACATTAAGCCCTGTATAATTCATTTATTTGTCCATCAAAATTTAAATCACTCTGCCTCTTAAGCTTAGAAAAACCCCACACTGGCTCTAGATGCCTTGAATTCATCTCTTGGGCTTCCAATGGACAGGGCCTATGTGGTGACGTGGGTCACCCTGGGGCCTCACAGCCCAAAGCTCAGAGGGGAGCAGTGGGTCACACCTGATCACCACAGTGGTTGAGCAGTCGGGGGACTTTGAGCATGGCATGGTATATATATTTATCACTTAGGACTGCTTTTCTCTTTATTGATTGATCTGTCTGCTGTGTGCCTGTCCCTTTGGAACCAAGAGCTCAAGACATACATCAGTCGTAACCACAGTCATTCCCAGCAAGGTCACCACATGGACCGAGGTCCAAGGCCCAGGAGCCAAAGGAGGAGGAAAGGAGACGAGAGGGGGAGGGAAGGGGCAAGCCCACTAGGAGACTCATGGGTGATGCTCTGCCTCCTGGTTATCTCATTACAGGCACATTAGGAACACACCAGTTGAAAGCCAGAAACCGAGTTGTGAGCACGTGCCTGGGTGTCACCTGCCCTGGTTGTGAAAGCAGCAGCAAGCTCAGCTAGGGAATCACCAGCTGGGACCAGCATAAAAGGCCTTCCTGGGACTCCTGCTCCACAGACCACAGGCTCCTCAGGCACAGCCTTTTCTCTGCAGTCTGCTCTGCGAGAGGTGAGTACCAGCAGGGAGTGGGAGACTGAGGCAGGGAACACTGGGTCACAGCAGAGGAGACGGAAATGCTGAGATCAGGAATAGAGATGGCGAGAGGGCAGAGAGGGGAGCAACCAGGGCAGCGAGGTCAGCAGAGAGCGCTGTGGGACAGGCCAGCAGCTCTGACCTGCAAAGGCCACAGGAACTCACACATCTGCCCCATCTCTCTACCTTTAGACTCACATATATGGGTCCAGATTGCTTAGGCCAAAGAGTTCCATCCTCCAGATGTTTGGGGATGAAGCAGCTTGCGGGGCTAGCTCAGCTGAGTGCTTTCTCTGGGGCTAGAGCACCACCACCGGGAGAGGCGCCTGGCATGCCTGGGCACTTCCAGGCACATTTCCTTTCTTGCTCTCCTGCAGCACTTTACCAGATACTCAGAGAGCAACAGCCATGGTCCACTATTTTTTTCACTGAGCTTTCTCTCTGCTCCCTCCAGGTCACTGAGCCCACGGAGATGTCCTGCCAGCAGAACCAGCAGCAGTGCCAGCCCCCGCCCAAGTGCCCCTCCCCCAAGTGCCCCCAGAAGAGCCCAGCACACTGTGTGCCCGCGGCCTCCTCCTGCTGTGCTCCCAGCTCTGGGGGCTGCACTGGCCTCAGCTCAGGCTCCGAGGGAGGCTGCTGCCTGAGCCACCACAGGCGCCGCAGGTCCCACAGGTGCAGGCTGCGCAGCTCGGACTCCTGTGATGGCGACAGTGGGCGGCAGTGCGGGGGCTCTGGCTGTGGCCACAGCTCTGGGGGCTGCTGCTGACCGGGACCTGAGGCTGAGAAACGAGATTCCAGAGGTGCCAAGAATCTCTAAGGCCAAGGGAAAACCTCCATGTGGCATCCTCTCCCAGGGATGCTCGGCTCTCTCTGTTGGACAGAGCAGCTGAAGACTTCATGGTGGAGGGCGGAGGGAAGTTTTCTGCAGAAGCCCCTGCCCTTGCATTTTCTAAAATTGCTATCCTTCCCATTTTTCTGACCACAACAACACTCTGTCTCACCTTGTGAACAAATAAACCTGCTTCTTTCTGATCACTGACTCTTGTCCCGTGACTCAGCTGTACCCAACACTGCTCAGCTGTGACTGTTCTCCCCAGGTCTTGCAGGTCTAGCCGGCCAGTGCTAAGAATAGTTCTGCCTGGGGATGAAAACGTAATAGGTTGGGGACCGGAGCTGCAGGGAAATGTCTGAAGGATGAAAATCGATTTGAACCATGTGCTCTGCTGAGTGGGGAGGCTAGGTATCACATTTCAAATAAATTTGAGATGAAAGTTTTTCCTGAAAATACGCAAATCCAAAACTGGAGACACTGATAAAACTGTAAGAAAAAATATATTAGCAGTGTCCAGGGGTTATAGGTTACATCTGTAAAAACTTCTGTCAGGAGCTTAAGACGCATTCTTGTTTTATAGTTACCAGCACATCCTCCTCTAGAATTTCTACCCAAACTTTGCAATATGGCAGTGGTTACATCTGCTTCAAACACAAATAGTCCTTCTCCACGGAAAGCCACCAGTGCTATTCCCTAGCTTTGTGAAACACCGTTGCATCAGAACAAAGCCAGGATGCTGAACCACAGTGTGATGGTTCTAGGGATCCTTTCAGAAAGATGAAGGGATGCAGACTGGAGACAAAACTGAAAGCTGTAGAAGAAATCCCTTTCAGAATAGAAACGATAGAAAGCAACGTCTGTGCATTAGTTATGACTTCAATAGAATCAATCAGTTCTTTTGCTGTTAGTTCATTTTCTTCAATAATGCCATAATGTGGCTTGGCAACTGTGGTTCGCGGCGTAGTTATGGTCTAGCCCAAGAATCACATCACACGAGTCCCTAAAATGACACAGAAATGGCAACAAGAAACTTTAGTCACAAAGATACGAATCTCTGAATAGGGTAGATCCCAAGCTCCCTAGGAGCACGCGTTTTTCCAAGAAGCACAAGAAGGGCTTCGAGAAAATGTAGGCAAACAATGCTGAGGCCATGAGCACACGCCCTGAGGTTATCAAGGCCCTGGCCAACCCAAGGATGTCAAGCCCAAGATCATTCAAAAGGAAGTAAACCACAGGCTCACTCCACTTGCCTATAATGCCTACCCCAAGCTTGGAAAGTGTACCTATGCCTTCACTGCCGAGGGTCACAGGCCATGCTGGTCAAAGGCCCAGGCTCCCGCTTGTGCTCCTGCCCAAGCTTCCAAAGGTGTCCAGGTCCCCAGCAAGGCTCCACAGTAATAGACTCTATCTGCTGATGTGAATACAGAAGGACTGCTGTGACCCCTGGGCTGCCATGTCCAAGGGCCTAGCGTTCGCCTGTGCTCTTTGTACAAATAAACCTGAGGCAGGAAAAAAAAAAAAATACCATAATGCAAAACTATTTTCCCATAATAGTCTTGGGTACATAATTTTTAATAATCTGAAGAACATGTCAAAAAGAATACTAGCTGAGTTGAACCCAAAGGTCTTTGTCAGGAAAATCAGTTAACTTGCTAAATGAAATTCTCTGAGAAAGTAGATCCTAGCAATGGATTTAGATTTGAGCAGACTTTGGGATCAGTGAGATAGGTTTCTCCTTCTGAGACCCTTGAGATGGTCTTCAGATGTACATATAAGAATCAGGAGAGGGCTGGCCTGATAGCTCGGTGGACTAAGGGCCTGCTTATGCAGAACACACAGCTGGGGCTAGATCCCTGGAGTGCCATGCCAGCTGGGTCCACAGGACACACTGAGACAGCAATTGAAACTGGACATGGTGGCGCACACCTGTAATTCCCAGGGTTTGGGAGGCTGAAAACAGGAGGCTCACCACGAGTCCAATCTACATAGTGAGACCCTGTAGACTCTGTCCGAAAATGCATTAGAAAGATTTAGGGGAAAGACATGTAAGAGAAAGGAGAACCGGAACAAACCCCTTGTGAGAACACGCAGCTTCACGCTGGTCTCGGGGGCATACTCTAACCCATGAGCACTGATGAACGTGTCAGGGCTCACTTGGAATTCACGAGGACTTGCCTGTTCAGGATGGAAAGCAGCTGTGGCTCAGCAGTGAGGCTGCAGTCACCCATCAGCACCAGGGAGCAGCACCACCAGATCCCGTAAGGCTCCGTGCTTGGGTTAAACCTCAGCAAACAGCCTGCTCTCCCTGCCTCAGGCTTCTCCAGAAATACACTGATGAAAAGCATAGAGGAGCTTTAGAATGGAATACTGATAATATTTAAATGGCAACTTTTAGGGCCAATGATGGGCTCAGGAGTAACTTTTTTCCTTATATAAAACTGTTAACTTTCTCAGACAATAAATAAATAAAGAACAAATGTTTAGCTCTTTTATTCTTTTGGAACGAAAATTGAAAACAAGGTTTTGGGGTCTCTCGAAACTGCCACAGCTCTCGGGCTGGATGACAGCCTGGATCAGAAGGACCAGAGAGTGCTAGCTTGGGACAAACCAGGTGACTAGGACCAGGTTAGTCTGGGCCTTCTCCTCCTGCCTCGCTGTCAGAGCAGAGGCTGAGCCTCCAAAGCAGTCCCTGAAGGATAGGAACTCCAACAAGAGGCTCACTTCCTTTGCTTGCCAGGACTCTATCTATGTTTTCTCACAGCTCTGTGCCCCTGTCTTGGGCCTTGCGCAAGGTTTCCTCTCCACCTCCAGGCCAGCAGCCTCCAGAGCCCTGTGAGGGGAGGCAGCACGCAGGGCCTGCGAGGTGCCTGTGTCTGAGACAGGATTCGGCACCCAGGGAGCAGCACAGGTTTGGATAGAAACATAAACTTGTTACAGTTCTTTTTGTGTGTGATAAGAAACAGGAGCTTTATTTTTCAGAGGGACACAGAGGACAGGCAAATACAGAATCCAGGAGACCACGGGAGGCATCTCATGGGTCATCCCAGCAGTAGACACAGATGGGAAGAATGTCCCCCAGGCTTGGGCCTCACTGCCAGAGCTTCTTTCCTGGATGTGTTTGCTGAATCCCATGGTCCAGCTCAGCAGCAGCCCCCAGAGCTGTGGCCACAGCCAGAGCCCCCGCACTGCCGCCCACTGTCGCCCTCACAGGAGTCCGAGCTGCGCAGCCTGCACCTGTGGGACCTGCGGCGCCTGTGGTGGCTCAGGCAGCAGCCTCCCTCGGAGCCTGAGCTGAGGCCAGTGCAGCCCCCAGAGCTGGGAGCACAGCAGGAGGAGACTGTGGGCACACACTGTGCTGGGCTCTTCTGGGGGCACTTGGGGGAGGGGCACTTGGGCGGGGGCTGGCACTGCTGCTGGTTCTGCTGGCAGGACATGTCAGAAGTCAGTGGACCTGAGCAAGATAAAACGCAAACAAAATGCATGTCAGTGCAGAGGCTTTGGCTCAGTGTTGCTGCATTCCTTGATTTAGATGGAGGTCATTTTTCTCAAGCAAGTTAAAGCTTCAGTCAGGACCTAGAGGTCAAGCTGGAGTCAAAGCAGAGTCCTGCCAAGGCGTGGTGGCTCATGCCTGTACTCCAAGCACTTGGGAGGCTGAGGCAGGAGGATCACTGTGAGTTCGAGACCAGCCTGGGCTACCAAAGTGAGCTCAAGGCAAGCCTGAACTGCATAATGAGACCCTGTCTCAAAAAGACAAAAAGAACCAAAACAAAACAAAAACAAAAACAAAAACAGAGTCCTTTTGGAGTCTTTTTCTTCTCTCCATCCAGAAGGGCAGCTGACAGACTCAGGTGAGCCTAAGGAGCTTCGGCTTGTGCCCTCCCTGGCTCTCCCCGATCCATGAGAACAGTGCCCTCTGTGCAGGAAACATGCACCTCCTTAACTCCTGACTGAGCATCCTCTGGAGCCCTGTGCGGCAGGTAAAGCTCACTGAGGGTTTGAGGAGGCAGGAACCTCTGGGACCGCGAAGTAGCTAACAAGGAGCCTAAGACTGGCTTAGATCCTCTACCAGCCTCCCCCCACTGGCTCTCCTGGTGCCCTCCAGAGGCCTGCAGGCCACCTCCATCCTGTGCTTCTATCCTCGTTCCTGGGGAAGTGCAGACATGTCTGTTCAACCCTCTCAGCTCAAGGCCTCCTCCCTTAGGGACACTCACCGGGCTCTGTGGAGGCAGGAGGAGGAGGTGCTTCCTGGGACGACTGTGCACTGAGCGACCCAGACCTGAGCCCTTTTATCCTTTGATGGGTCTTATGATGCGTGGCCCAAGTATGTGTCTCTGTCTTCACCCAAAGGGCGGTGGCAGTGTCACACTCCCAGGACTAGGCTTTCAGCATTTTCCTGTACTGTACCTAACTTGTGGAATGGCAAAAGGGAAACAGGAAGGTTCAAGGAAATCCAGTTACCTACAGCTCTGGCCCTCTGCCTCTCATTCCAATTTTTGTTAGTTCATTCTGCTCGCATACTCTGAACTCAGGCTGTGCCATTTGTGGACGGTCACCCTAGGGAGGCAAAGTAAATACTACCCTGGACCAGCTCACAGCCTGTCCAAAGTGCAGAAAACTAAAAGATGTAGTAGGGTCCCATGAGCTAAGTCATGCAGCACAATTGTTTCAGAGGTAGCAGGGTGGGGTCACCGCCACTGGGTGCTGAAGGCCAGGGCTCTGTAGATCACCCAGGGTTGCATAATCAGCTGCTGATGGACCTGAGCTGATGACCTCAGGTTGTGATAGTGTGGCAAGGGGTGGCTGAAGAGCACAGCCATGTCTAGCTTGTGAACAGAGGTTCTGAGAGCACCGTGGCATCTGGAACATAGAGCTAGTGCTCAGAGTGGGAGCAGTGACACAGAAATGGAGGCTCCTAAGTGAGTTCTCAGAAATCACAGCTTGTTGGCATAAAGGGCATCTTCCTGTCCCTATTGGATTTGTGAAGCTGCATCTATCTCACATATTTTATTTACGGTTGATAGAGATTTCCTTAATTTTCCATTAATGATGAGGTTAAATGGATTGTATTCATTCACTTACTGGATAACCAACCATGAGAATGCTTGAAGTTCGTCAATTATGAATTGATGTCTATTGAATATAGCTTTGCTTAGAGTTTCTACTACACCAGCAGTGGTAATCATGGGCTTCATTTCTAACAAGGAAATTCATGGTGTGGTAGAGCTCAGAGACATATCACTGCCATAAATTTCATAATCATCTTCAATATTCCACATTTCTAGAAACCAACATAATGACGGTATTACCTTTCTATCAACCAAGTATTTAAATTATATTTTAATCTTTAATTAAACATTATTTTGATCAGAGAATATAAAACTGTTCAGGGTTACAAGCTCTCTTTCTGCACAAATACATGATAAGACAACATTACTTCTTTCATTGGCTTAAAACTCCAGTTTAAACAGGTGTAGTGTCATGACTTCTTTCACGAATTCTTTGTAATTATGGATGAGTGTGTGGGAACTCCACACGGGGGGCCGGTGAAAGGCTGGACAATTGTGTTTGTTTTGGGGACATTATGGGTGCTGCAGTAAGCTGCGGGTAACATACACTGTGCGCAGGATATCAGTATCAACATGAATATCTCCAATTTCTGTCATAGATAGTATCATCAGAAGAGATAGTTACAAAGGATGAATGGGCATTTGTGAAATGCAAGGTGAGGTGGCATGAGCTCATGGCTGAGCATAGAGGACTGTGAAAGAAAGCACTGGTATTAATCACAGCAAGGCAGCGTGTCCCCAACATGGAAATTCAGTCCTATTGTGGGGAAGGGATACTAGCCTATTTGCATAAATGAATATGTATTCTTACTTTTCATCCGATGTGGTCTTAGCAAAAATTCCAGACCATTCACTACCCAAATTCAGGTGGTGGTCAGTCTTTACCAGGTAAGGATCAGGATACACATCACACACAGTTGTAGGAAGCCAGAAGAGCCAACCCACAGACACCTGAAGGAGTTGTGCTTAGGAAATGCCGATGGTGTCTTGGTGCCTCCCCTAACCCAGTCCTTGACTCTATGTGGGTGCTTCTATGCCACTTGCTTCTCCTGTCTTCCTCAGGAAAACCTGAGTCAGGAGCTGCACCTTGCCACCCATCCGTTACGGTATCCGAGTCAGAATAGGCAGGCAGAGCCTGCTTCTTAGGATGCCAGCACTGACTCAGTGACCAACCCGCTCTCCCAGGGCATGATGGGGACTTCAGATGGAGAACCCATGAAGAATCTCCTTCAAGGCCAGGCACCCTGGGACCCCACAGAGTCATGGTGAAGATAATCAGCTTTTGCTGACTGAACCTTCATATCATCTAATCATACGAACTTACATAATAGCAATAAACAATGTGTAACAGGCTTGTTTTCAAAAAGGGCATTTCACCAAAGATGGGTAAGTGATAATCTACTCAATCAGTGCAGAACTTCACTTACAAACATGTGTGAAACTTGCCAAGTTATGCTATCTTCCTACTAAAAGCCTTTCCTTCAATAATGTTTTTAAAATTTTATGAAATATGCATAAACTATATATAGGGAATATGGGATGAATGAGCCTGGAAATGCTACCTTGGCTTCCAATTTAAAGATGCTTTAACTTAGGTTCTTGTTTTAATTCTTTGTGAACTTATTTCGGTTGGGTAAAGTTAGTGGAAAGGCATCAGGATTGGGCAGCAGGAGGCCAGGCTATGAACTTGCTGTCTGCTGAACAACTGAAAAGACAGAAAAGACAGCAGGCCTGAGCCGGCAGGCCAGGGCTCATCTCGGGAGTTGTCTAAGAGTAAAAGGAAGCCTGCTGACAAAGGCTGACATGGGTGAAATCAATTAGAATCTATGTCATCATGCTGACCCCTTGTCACTACCTCTGTGGAGGACCACCTGAGCAGTTCTCCTTGAAAGAAGAGCAACTGTCTCTTATTTTGATTGAGCCTGACCCTATTTCCTTGTACTGATATAACAGAGCTGGTTAGGATTTCTGTTTAGCCTTTCAGTCAGCCTTAAGCAATGTATATTGGCATAGCTGAGGTGCTAGTGATAGCCTTCGAAGGTGGCATGCATGTTTCCCTGGTAACCTATACCTGCTGCTCTTTAATGTGAGCCAGGAGGAGACAGGAGGAAGAGCCAATGCTCCATGCTGCCAGCTGGGATTGAGCCTGGAGACAGAGGCTATGACTTCCTGGCACTTGAGGGACTACATCAAAGCTGAAGCATCAGACTGCCCAAAACATTAGATACTACCTCAGTAGCATTATGCAGATTACTCTCTCTGCATATCCTCTCTGTATTATGGCAGAGGCAAATGTAGGCACCCCTCCTAGGTCAGCTCACCGTACTTACCTACTCCCACAATTCTCAGTCATTTTTCTTCAAGCCACTCCTCCACTGAATAAAACTGAGTGAGGCCTTGGGTCGCTTTATTTCTTCCAGAAAGCCAACCTCATGACTGGACTTAGGGCCCCTTGGCTCCCCAATAATTATAAATATGCTTTAGTGTCTTTACTTTCACCGTGGGTTGCCCTGGGAGTGGTAGATTGGAATTAACTTGATGGAATTTCAATGACATGTCTTTGGGATTACAGATACTGACCTCTTGGACCAAGAGGAGAACCCAGAGGGGACTCCTACAATACACCATGTTAGATTCCACCAGGTCACACATCTGTCTTGTGAGAGTCACATCAGAAGAGGTTTTGATTTGTAAGAGTAAATAGTAGGACGGCATTAATGCTTGCAACTTGACTGCCTTTGAATTTACACTGGAGAAAATAGCCTGCTAGAATGTGGAGGGGAGAGATGGCCTCCAAGAACGTCTGCTTACACTGCAGAGGAGGCTTTGGTATGAGATGAAGGTTGAAATTGGATTAAACTGGAAATGGGAGGAAAATTTATATAAAAGTAGGAAGATATGTGCGCATGCACGTCGTTCATCAGCTCTGGCTTCATTTGACTTGGGGCTCTTCCCCAGTGTCAGAAATGCCCAGAAAGCTGAACATTCCAAATCGGTTCAGGACATCAAGGCAGCTATGACATGAACACGCTTACTGCAAAGGGCTTCCTGAAAATACCCTTCTGCAAAGGAAATTCTCCATTCCTTCAGAACATGGCTTAAAAGGCAGTGTTTGAAAGTGAATTTGATTATTTTGAGGTGGATTAACGGCAGAGTGTTCTATACAATAATAAATGGTTTGAAAATACAATATGCTTTTCTATCTAGGTGGACAGTGGCTTAAGGCTCCTTGCTGGGGTAGGCCAAACCCCATGGCTTGGCTCAGGCTCACCATAATTTGTGGAACTCAGCTCCTGGAGTCTGAGCAGAAGCCAGCCTAAGAGTCCTTCTGCCCTTGGCATTAGAGTTATGGACATCTAGGGGTGAATCCTTCTCAGGACTTTTTATTACTCTCTATCGTTAATCCTTTGTCCCTATTTCTTTATTTTCAACTTATTTATAAGGTTTGTGAATTTTGAAATGAAGAACCTTCTCTTATTTACACCCTGAACAACAGGCTGGTGAGATACCTTAGCAGACCAAGTGCTTGCCTTGTCAAGCACAGGGATCAGGGTTCCATCCTTAGTCTTGTGTGCCATGCTGGCCCCATCCCAGGGGTGCACTGAGCCCATGATCCAGTCCCAGAGCTGGGGAGGCTGAAAAACAGTAGGATCACCATGAGTACAAGCTATGTAGTGACATCCTGTACCAAATATATCAATGGAAAAAAAAAAAAAAAAAAAAAAACCTGAACATTTTCCTGCAGAGACTGAGCCAGACAGGGAGTGCTTGTGAGAAAGCCACATTTCCTAACAGAGCCCATGGGTGGGCTCCTAGGTCTGTCATAGCCCTCAGAGGAGAAGGTGGGTGCTTTCACAGCAGCAAGTTAGGTAAGTGCTCATCACTGTAACCAGCCTTTGCTCATCCTACTCAGTGTGGTCCAATGAGAAGCCACTGTGGGACCTCTTTCTGTTGCCTATGAATGAGCCCAAGCTTTGGGGGCACATCCTTTCCTTTGGATATTTTCCATGTGGAAGCCAGGGAATTCCAGGAAAATGTCATTGTGGCAGAAATTTTGAGGCTCCAGGTTGCAGGGTGCCTTTCTTTCTCAAGAAGTACTTAATCATACCCTCTCTTTTAAGCAATTTGAGAGAAGGCATGAGGAGATAGCTCCATTATTGGTTGTGAGATTAAGAATAGAAGGGACTATGAGAGACTCGTAGGAAGTGAATTTAGGACTTACTGACTTAATGCCTGTGTAAGACTGAGAACATGAGTCAGTCAAGATAGTACAACTCACCACTTGGCCCAGTGAATATGCAATAGAACTATAGTGATGAAAGCAGGAAAGGGGGCTCTGTTTGTAGAATTTTGAGCTTGATAGTACAGCAGGACTCTCTCCTGGATATATCTATAGGATTTTTGCAAAGGAGGTTGGACCCTAGTGTCCTTCTAAGTCAAGAGAGACCAGGTTGGAAAGTGGGGAAATATACTGAATACTTTTGTTGTCTTCCTCTTCTCCTGTTAGTCAGCAAGAATTAGTGTGGTCTATAGAACAGTAAAGAGCCAAGCAATGAGACCAGCAATGCCAGTCACGAAGGCAACAGTCAGCTGGGAGAGGTGGGTGGGCACCAGTGTACCTGAAGCTTTACACTGTGAGTGTAAATGTGACAGAGAGGCTGGCTCCTCGGTGAGTGACGCAGTGCTCTGCAGTTCCAAGTTCATGGTGCAACTCTGAGTGTTTCTGGATGCTGTGGCACACAGGGCTCGGGAGTGTCCCTTTGTTTAGGGTACAAATCTGCATATGCACACATAGTCGCCATCCCTGGTTCTCTTTTACATTTGATTCTGTCAAATACAATGAGGAAGCCGTGATGCCATCAGCAAGGATGATTCAGTGCCTTGACAATCTCATGGGGAAAAGATGACTCAGCTCTCAAATCCATGCACATGTACACATCCTTAGAATTTTTCAGAATGTGGCAGGTGGATCTCAGTGGAAGTCAACACAGGCAAAAGTTGCCACAGCTGAATGTCCAAGAATGTGGAAGGCAGGACTGTAGAAGAGCATAGCCCTGGATCACGGACGTGAAGAGACAAGTGGTTTCTCCCTGAAGTCACAGGAGGCAGAGGTCGCCCTAACCTAGAGCCTGCTACACTTTTTGGAAAATTCTCAGAATAAATGAGGAAACTGGGAGATGCAATAAAATCCTGCTGAGTTGAGCAAGAGGCAAGAGAGTTTCTGAGTCCTGGGTCTTAAATGAAGAACTAATGATGAGGAAGATGACAGGATATGCACAGACCGATTGACTGTTCCTTCAGAACAGACTTGGAAGAAAAAGCCAGAATATCTAGGGATCAGTTGCAACGTTGCTCATCCGAAATGTTAGCTTTCAAATGCCCCATTTTCCCTGCATCCTGGAAGCCTCCAAGGCCGAGGGAGGAACATGGTGACAGAAAGCACCAGCTGGGGTGGACACATACCCACCTGGCTATTCCTCGTTTGTTCTTCAGAGGTGCTGGCTCCCAGGACAGCAGGAGCTTCCTGCCCTATGACAGTGGCCAGAATCCCAAGAACTCAACTTTCAGAGTCCCATTCTGTTGGGTGAGGCACTGGGGCTGCAGGGCCTTGGTGTTTCAGGCAGCATCTCCTGTGCTGAGAGCTACAGCAGCCTCCAGAGCCGGAGCCACAGCGGGAAGAGACCAGAGATGAGCCTGGGGCTGGGCAAGGGGCAGGCACTTTGGGGTCACTTTGGTGAACAATTACGGGGGGGGCACTTTAGGAGCCTCTTGGGATGGGCTGTTGCTGTCACAACAGACAAGCAGCAGGACATCTCAGCAGAAGTAAAGCAAGCTTAAAATCACAGTAAGGCTGTGTAACATTTATCACAAATAAAGAATTAATTCAAATCAAAATGTCATTGTGCTATAAAAGTGAAAGCATGCTCCTATTCAAAGAAAAGTCCTCTTCCACCACCACCACCGCCACCACTGGATTAGTGTTCATTCTGTGCCTGAAACGTATGCTACGTGCAAGATCCATTTGCCATCATTTGGCAACATGCCAAGACCCAAGAGATAACCATGAAATTTGAGAATTTGTCCACTTTAACTGTGTGTGTGTGTGTGTGCGTGCGTGCATGTGTGTGTGTGTGTATGAAGTTGGACATCTTGGAGACAATCAGCAGAGATTTGGAGCTGATCCCTTTCCGTTGGCCATGAGAATCTGACTCCCAGGTGACTCCTGTCCTGCCTAAGGCTTCCCTCCATCCTCCCACCCCTGAACTTTTCCTCTGCATCCTGTTTTGTTCTTCCATCCCATGGCACTCTGAGATCCTCTCCAGGCCCTTGTTTTCCATAGAATCCAGAGCATTCCATCGCTACACAGAGACATCGTTCATGGACAGACTTGGGGTGCATTCTGGCTCCAGAGCTGTGTGAAGGATGGGAAAGGGTCAGGGGTCCCTTTCACAAGTAGTCCCAGGCTGGGCTTTATGGCAAATCCTGTCCCTGACAGGGGTAGGAGCAGTTTTTGCACAAAGAATTCAACCATGAGGCCATTCCTCAAAACTATAGGAGGACATCTGAAGTAATTCTTAGCACCCATGAGAGGCAGTCCTTCACAAACACAGCATTTCTCTACTGTCAGCCTCAGCATATGTGAGATTTCCAGGAAGTAGTCACTGGGCTGAGGATCAAAAATCTAATGCTATGCATGCTGCTTTCTTCCTGGGAAACCGATTGTTACAGTTTCCTAGCCTTTATGACGTGAGAGCTAACATATGGCAAAAGGAAAGAGAGGATAGAGAAGATTATAAGGTTTAAAAAAGGGTCTACTATGCTTGACATCTCTTTGTATGTGTACAATGGAGGAGACAGGGTACTCAGGTACCAAGCGGCATGGCCTGAGAAAATGCCATGGATAAAGAGAGAATAAATGTCTAAAACTTTCCTTCCTCCTCTCTACCTATCGTAGCAGTTACGAAGGAGCTGAGAATTATGGAAGCCATGTAAATATGTGGCACCATGCTGGCAAAATCATTGCATCTTATGATGCAGGAATGATTTCACTCACAGATAATCCATGCACGGATTAATATTTGTGTATTTCAAAAATTCTTGATACACTGGTTTTAGTAAGTTTCAGAGTTTTCAAGCAACAGTATCACAGGCTTCATTCTGTTGTTATAGTATAGGACTTGACAATAAATAAAACCACTAGATACAGTTCACCCAGAAAAAGACCTAGAGGGTGATGACTGCCTAAGTGAGTTTTGAGTTTGAGAGCACTCTGTTGAAGAAGTGGGAAGAAGCCGGGCGTGGTGGCGCATGCCTGTAATCCCAGCACTTGGGAGACTGAGGCAGGAGGATCGGTGGGAGTTCAAGACCAGCCTGGGCTACAAAAGTGAGCTCAAGGCCAGCCTGAACTGTATAGCAAGACCCTGTCTCAAAAAGACAAAAAAAAAAAAAAGTGGGAAAAGTCTGTCTGGTATGGAGAAGACATGCAAGGCCCAATCTTAGACAAAATCTCCACTGATTATGGCTTTAAAAGGATCCTTTGAATGGAAGCTCTGGAAACTAGGTTTAGTATTGGGTTTGGTTTAAACTGCAAAATATGTCTATGTCACTTGACTGCTAGCTAAAGATCCTTCCATGGGAAGACCCTCTGGGTCACTGCCCCAGGTCAGGGGGCTGGAGCAAAGAAAGTTCCAGAACATTAGTCATAGATGCAGGGCACCAGAGCAAACACCACATAAAATTGTAAAAAGTATCTGAAATGATTTGATCACAGTATCATTCACCCTATATTTGGCATTACAAAATTCCCAAAGTTTAAGGTGAACGCATGGAATAAAAGTTGTGACTGGAAGACAAATTTCCAGTATGTTAAATGGTTTCTAGTAACTTGAAAAAGGATTCTGCATTTTATTTGCAACTATCAAAAACCATGGTTAAATTTAAGGAAGTATGTTCTATTGGAGCATATTTTGAGATCTAGGATTCTATCCAAGTGTTTTCTTTTTCCCAAGGCTGAGAAGGACACATGCTTTCATGAAGTCTGTCTTAAATCATTGGCACATTAATCATGCACCAGGCAACAGCACATCTGGACCCTTGCTTTCTCTGCATTCTTTGACCTCTACCCATTTTCAACTCACAGTCTCTGGCTTTGCCTTCTGCTGCTATTCTAAATTTTAGTGTGTCTTTTATTACCCTGAGCAACTTGCAGACAGAACATGAGATTTATTTATCTTTCTCTGTCACTCCTTTCTAATACCAGGCTCATCACAGAACCAAAACAAAGATCTGGTGACTGCAATACTGGCTGCCATGGGTATCAAGAGAGGCTTCCCTTTAGAAATATATTGCTAACTTATCTGTGATACATAAATGCTACCTACATTTGCTATCAAGAAAAGGAAGTAAGAGGAACTTCAGAGACATGAACCTTTCTGTGATTAAGATCATCAGGAGGAAAACGCCAGACCGAGGAGGGAAGGCCCCTTCTGTTAGCCCAGAGGGGAAGAAAGAACTGGGGCCATCCGGAGAGACCAGAGCCACAGTGTTTCACTGCATGCATTCAACATGGGCTGGTTTTAACACAAGCACTCTGACCTAAACTGCACAATTCCCAGAAATTCCAAAGAACCCGGTGGCCTTAGTCCTTCAGGTGGACACTATGCGACATGGGAAAGAAAACCAAGAGAACACCTGACAGCAACTCTGGACCACATTCATATTTGGAATTGATCCTACTACACTGTTAGTAGTGCTGTTAAGGTAAGTCTATATTGCACAATGCCATTTTAATATCCATTTCCCCCATTAGAAAATTCAACTGAAACACTAAACATTAAGTCATTTACAGACAGTAAGAGAAACAAACAGGGAATCCTCCAAGTTGGACCTGTACCTTCCTCTGTGGCTCCTGTGCATTGCTACCCACCCTGGCTTCTGTTGCCAAGGAATTTAACCTCTTCTCACATGAGCTGCTGAACTCCCATGGTCTCATCCAGGCCACCGATCCTGTCCCATAGAGTTTCTCCTATGTTTAGAAAACATTCAAGATTATCCTTTAATCTCAGGGAAATTGTGCTCTAATTTTTATTTTCTCCTCAAACCTAATCACCAAGCTCCCACTCACAGCACCAAGAGGCAGGCTTTTCTCATGTTCACAGGAGAAAATGCCAAAGCAGAAACAGAAGACACTGCCCGGTATCCACGGCTTTTGTGAGAGGGTTCAGCAGACATCACCTCATGCTTGCATGTATGCTGGAGCCCCTAATTAAACCACGTCTTACAACACTGACTCTCTGCTGTTGTTGAAGCCCTGTGGAATCAAGAAAGCCTTCCTCAGCCTATAACAGAGGCTGCAGTCTGTTTGCACGTTGGGGCCATGCCTGCAGGAGCCCAGTCACAGCTCCTGATCTGTTCTGGACTGCAGCTTCTATAGGTTTGCTCATGTACAGGGCTAGGACATTTCGCTTCTACCAGTTCAAGGAACTATGTGTAATCCTAAGCCAAATTCTCAAATGAAAGGAATCTAATCTGAGAATACCTGAGGTGCGGGTGCCAGAGCGTGGCATGCATACTTAGCTGTCAGAAGTCCACACACAGGGTAAGAATATTGGTCATGCTCTGAGAGAATTACAGCGGTTGGCAAAATTCTTGGGACTCTGGACCTTTCATTTTTCATATTTCCAACGTTACACTGATGTTCTTTCCCTAGACCTCATCTATGTATTCTCAGACCTTCACATTGAACTCAGTGGATATTAATTAAATATTTCCTATGAGGCCATCTTATAGCATATCACTGCTTACATATACAAAGGCAGTAACATATGATACCTGTGCCCAAGTCGTTCAGAGGACTTAGAAATCATCCTATAACAATAATAAGGATAACACAGAGTGGGACCTTCAGAGCAGAAGGAACATGTGCATGGATTTGAGAGCTGAGTCATCTTTTCCCCATGAGATTGTCAAGGCACTGAATCATCCTTGCTGATGGCATCACGGCTTCCTCATTGTATTTGACAGAATCAAATGTAAAAGAGAACCAGGGATGGCGACTATGTGTGCATATGCAGATTTGTACCCTAAACAAAGGGACACTCCCGAGCCCTGTGTGCCACAGCATCCAGAAACACTCAGAGTTGCACCATGAACTTGGAACTGCAGAGCACTGCGTCACTCACCGAGGAGCCAGCCTCTCTGTCACGTTTACACTCACAGTGTAAAGCTTCAGGTACACTGGTGCCCACCCACCTCTCCCAGCTGACTGTTGCCTTCGTGACTGGCATTGCCGGTCTCATTGCTTGGCTCTTTACTGTTCTATAGACCACACTAATTCTTGGTGACTAACAGGAGAAGAGGAAGACAACAAAAGTATTCAGTATATTTCCCCACTTTCCAACCTGGTCTCTCTTGACTTAGAAGGACACTAGGGCCCAACCTCCTTTGCAAAAATCCTATAGATATATCCAGGAGAGAGTCCTGCTGTACTATCAAGCTCAAAATTCTACAAACAGAGCCCCCTTTCCTGCTTTCATCACTATAGTTCTATTGCATATTCACTGGGCCAAGTGGTGAGTTGTACTATCTTGACTGACTCATGTTCTCAGTCTTACACAGGCATTAAGTCAGTAAGTCCTAAATTCACTTCCTACGAGTCTCTCATAGTCCCTTCTATTCTTAATCTCACAACCAATAATGGAGCTATCTCCTCATGCCTTCTCTCAAATTGCTTAAAAGAGAGGGTATGATTAAGTACTTCTTGAGAAAGAAAGGCACCCTGCAACCTGGAGCCTCAAAATTTCTGCCACAATGACATTTTCCTGGAATTCCCTGGCTTCCACATGGAAAATATCCAAAGGAAAGGATGTGCCCCCAAAGCTTGGGCTCATTCATAGGCAACAGAAAGAGGTCCCACAGTGGCTTCTCATTGGACCACACTGAGTAGGATGAGCAAAGGCTGGTTACAGTGATGAGCACTTACCTAACTTGCTGCTGTGAAAGCACCCACCTTCTCCTCTGAGGGCTATGACAGACCTAGGAGCCCACCCATGGGCTCTGCTAGGAAATGTGGCTTTCTCACAAGCACTCCCTGTCTGGCTCAGTCTCTGCAGGAAAATGTTCAGGTTTTTTTTTTTTTTTTTTTTTTTCCATTGATATATTTGGTACAGGATGTCACTACATAGCTTGTACTCATGGTGATCCTACTGTTTTTCAGCCTCCCCAGCTCTGGGACTGGATCATGGGCTCAGTGCACCCCTGGGATGGGGCCAGCATGGCACACAAGACTAAGGATGGAACCCTGATCCCTGTGCTTGACAAGGCAAGCACTTGGTCTGCTAAGGTATCTCACCAGCCTGTTGTTCAGGGTGTAAATAAGAGAAGGTTCTTCATTTCAAAATTCACAAACCTTATAAATAAGTTGAAAATAAAGAAATAGGGACAAAGGATTAACGATAGAGAGTAATAAAAAGTCCTGAGAAGGATTCACCCCTAGATGTCCATAACTCTAAGGCCAAGGGCAGAAGGACTCTTAGGCTGGCTTCTGCTCAGACTCCAGGAGCTGAGTTCCACAAATTATGGTGAGCCTGAGCCAAGCCATGGGGTTTGGCCTACCCCAGCAAGGAGCCTTAAGCCACTGTCCACCTAGATAGAAAAGCATATTGTATTTTCAAACCATTTATTATTGTATAGAACACTCTGCCGTTAATCCACCTCAAAATAATCAAATTCACTTTCAAACACTGCCTTTTAAGCCATGTTCTGAAGGAATGGAGAATTTCCTTTGCAGAAGGGTATTTTCAGGAAGCCCTTTGCAGTAAGCGTGTTCATGTCATAGCTGCCTTGATGTCCTGAACCGATTTGGAATGTTCAGCTTTCTGGGCATTTCTGACACTGGGGAAGAGCCCCAAGTCAAATGAAGCCAGAGCTGATGAACGACGTGCATGCGCACATATCTTCCTACTTTTATATAAATTTTCCTCCCATTTCCAGTTTAATCCAATTTCAACCTTCATCTCATACCAAAGCCTCCTCTGCAGTGTAAGCAGACGTTCTTGGAGGCCATCTCTCCCCTCCACATTCTAGCAGGCTATTTTCTCCAGTGTAAATTCAAAGGCAGTCAAGTTGCAAGCATTAATGCCGTCCTACTATTTACTCTTACAAATCAAAACCTCTTCTGATGTGACTCTCACAAGACAGATGTGTGACCTGGTGGAATCTAACATGGTGTATTGTAGGAGTCCCCTCTGGGTTCTCCTCTTGGTCCAAGAGGTCAGTATCTGTAATCCCAAAGACATGTCATTGAAATTCCATCAAGTTAATTCCAATCTACCACTCCCAGGGCAACCCACGGTGAAAGTAAAGACACTAAAGCATATTTATAATTATTGGGGAGCCAAGGGGCCCTAAGTCCAGTCATGAGGTTGGCTTTCTGGAAGAAATAAAGCGACCCAAGGCCTCACTCAGTTTTATTCAGTGGAGGAGTGGCTTGAAGAAAAATGACTGAGAATTGTGGGAGTAGGTAAGTACGGTGAGCTGACCTAGGAGGGGTGCCTACATTTGCCTCTGCCATAATACAGAGAGGATATGCAGAGAGAGTAATCTGCATAATGCTACTGAGGTAGTATCTAATGTTTTGGGCAGTCTGATGCTTCAGCTTTGATGTAGTCCCTCAAGTCCCAGGAAGTCATAGCCTCTGTCTCCAGGCTCAATCCCAGCTGGCAGCATGGAGCATTGGCTCTTCCTCCTGTCTCCTCCTGGCTCACATTAAAGAGCAGCAGGTATAGGTTACCAGGGAAACATGCATGCCACCTTCGAAGGCTATCACTAGCACCTCAGCTATGCCAATATACATTGCTTAAGGCTGACTGAAAGGCTAAACAGAAATCCTAACCAGCTCTGTTATATCAGTACAAGGAAATAGGGTCAGGCTCAATCAAAATAAGAGACAGTTGCTCTTCTTTCAAGGAGAACTGCTCAGGTGGTCCTCCACAGAGGTAGTGACAAGGGGTCAGCATGATGACATAGATTCTAATTGATTTCACCCATGTCAGCCTTTGTCAGCAGGCTTCCTTTTACTCTTAGACAACTCCCGAGATGAGCCCTGGCCTGCCGGCTCAGGCCTGCTGTCTTTTCTGTCTTTTCAGTTGTTCAGCAGACAGCAAGTTCATAGCCTGGCCTCCTGCTGCCCAATCCTGATGCCTTTCCACTAACTTTACCCAACCGAAATAAGTTCACAAAGAATTAAAACAAGAACCTAAGTTAAAGCATCTTTAAATTGGAAGCCAAGGTAGCATTTCCAGGCTCATTCATCCCATATTCCCTATATATAGTTTATGCATATTTCATGAAATTTTAAGAACATTGTTGAAGGAAAGGCTTTTAGTAGGAAGATAGCATAACTTGGCAAGTTTCACACATGTTTGTAAGTGAAGTTCTGCACTGATTGAGTAGATTATCACTTACCCATCTTTGGTGAAATGCCCTTTTTAAAAACAAGCCTGTTACACATTGTTTATTGCTATTATGTAAGTTCGTATGATTAGATGATATGAAGGTTCAGTCAGCAAAAGCTGATTATCTTCACCATGACTCTGTGGGGTCCCAGGGTGCCTGGCCTTGAAGGAGATTCTTCATGGGTTCTCCATCTGAAGTCCCCATCATGCCCTGGGAGAGCGGGTTGGTCACTGAGTCAGTGCTGGCATCCTAAGAAGCAGGCTCTGCCTGCCTATTCTGACTCGGATACCGTAACGGATGGGTGGCAAGGTGCAGCTCCTGACTCAGGTTTTCCTGAGGAAGACAGGAGAAGCAAGTGGCATAGAAGCACCCACATAGAGTCAAGGACTGGGTTAGGGGAGGCACCAAGACACCATCGGCATTTCCTAAGCACAACTCCTTCAGGTGTCTGTGGGTTGGCTCTTCTGGCTTCCTACAACTGTGTGTGATGTGTATCCTGATCCTTACCTGGTAAAGACTGACCACCACCTGAATTTGGGTAGTGAATGGTCTGGAATTTTTGCTAAGACCACATCGGATGAAAAGTAAGAATACATATTCATTTATGCAAATAGGCTAGTATCCCTTCCCCACAATAGGACTGAATTTCCATGTTGGGGACACGCTGCCTTGCTGTGATTAATACCAGTGCTTTCTTTCACAGTCCTCTATGCTCAGCCATGAGCTCATGCCACCTCACCTTGCATTTCACAAATGCCCATTCATCCTTTGTAACTATCTCTTCTGATGATACTATCTATGACAGAAATTGGAGATATTCATGTTGATACTGATATCCTGCGCACAGTGTATGTTACCCGCAGCTTACTGCAGCACCCATAATGTCCCCAAAACAAACACAATTGTCCAGCCTTTCACCGGCCCCCCGTGTGGAGTTCCCACACACTCATCCATAATTACAAAGAATTCGTGAAAGAAGTCATGACACTACACCTGTTTAAACTGGAGTTTTAAGCCAATGAAAGAAAGTAATGTTGTCTTATCATGTATTTGTGCAGAAAGAGAGCTTGTAACCCTGAACAGTTTTATATTCTCTGATCAAAATAATGTTTAATTAAAGATTAAAATATAATTTAAATACTTGGTTGATAGAAAGGTAATACCGTCATTATGTTGGTTTTTAGAAATGTGGAATATTGAAGATGATTATGAAATTTATGGCAGTGATATGTCTCTGAGCTCTACCACACCATGAATTTCCTTGTTAGAAATGAAGCCCATGATTACCACTGCTAGTGTAGTAGAAACTCTAAGCAAAGCTATATTCAATAGACATCAATTCATAATTGACGAACTTCAAGCATTCTCATGGTTGGTTATCCAGTAAGTGAATGAATACAATCCATTTAACCTCATCATTAATGGAAAATTAAGGAAATCTCTATCAACCGTAAATAAAATATGTGAGATAGATGCAGCTTCACAAATCCAATAGGGACAGGAAGATGCCCTTTATGCCAACAAGCTGTGATTTCTGAGAACTCACTTAGGAGCCTCCATTTCTGTGTCACTGCTCCCACTCTGAGCACTAGCTCTATGTTCCAGATGCCACGGTGCTCTCAGAACCTCTGTTCACAAGCTAGACATGGCTGTGCTCTTCAGCCACCCCTTGCCACACTATCACAACCTGAGGTCATCAGCTCAGGTCCATCAGCAGCTGATTATGCAACCCTGGGTGATCTACAGAGCCCTGGCCTTCAGCACCCAGTGGCGGTGACCCCACCCTGCTACCTCTGAAACAATTGTGCTGCATGACTTAGCTCATGGGACCCTACTACATCTTTTAGTTTTCTGCACTTTGGACAGGCTGTGAGCTGGTCCAGGGTAGTATTTACTTTGCCTCCCTAGGGTGACCGTCCACAAATGGCACAGCCTGAGTTCAGAGTATGCGAGCAGAATGAACTAACAAAAATTGGAATGAGAGGCAGAGGGCCAGAGCTGTAGGTAACTGGATTTCCTTGAACCTTCCTGTTTCCCTTTTGCCATTCCACAAGTTAGGTACAGTACAGGAAAATGCTGAAAGCCTAGTCCTGGGAGTGTGACACTGCCACCGCCCTTTGGGTGAAGACAGAGACACATACTTGGGCCACGCATCATAAGACCCATCAAAGGATAAAAGGGCTCAGGTCTGGGTCGCTCAGTGCACAGTCGTCCCAGGAAGCACCTCCTCCTCCTGCCTCCACAGAGCCCGGTGAGTGTCCCTAAGGGAGGAGGCCTTGAGCTGAGAGGGTTGAACAGACATGTCTGCACTTCCCCAGGAACGAGGATAGAAGCACAGGATGGAGGTGGCCTGCAGGCCTCTGGAGGGCACCAGGAGAGCCAGTGGGGGGAGGCTGGTAGAGGATCTAAGCCAGTCTTAGGCTCCTTGTTAGCTACTTCGCGGTCCCAGAGGTTCCTGCCTCCTCAAACCCTCAGTGAGCTTTACCTGCCGCACAGGGCTCCAGAGGATGCTCAGTCAGGAGTTAAGGAGGTGCATGTTTCCTGCACAGAGGGCACTGTTCTCATGGATCGGGGAGAGCCAGGGAGGGCACAAGCCGAAGCTCCTTAGGCTCACCTGAGTCTGTCAGCTGCCCTTCTGGATGGAGAGAAGAAAAAGACTCCAAAAGGACTCTGTTTTTGTTTTTGTTTTTGTTTTGTTTTGGTTCTTTTTGTCTTTTTGAGACAGGGTCTCATTATGCAGTTCAGGCTTGCCTTGAGCTCACTTTGGTAGCCCAGGCTGGTCTCGAACTCACAGTGATCCTCCTGCCTCAGCCTCCCAAGTGCTTGGAGTACAGGCATGAGCCACCACGCCTTGGCAGGACTCTGCTTTGACTCCAGCTTGACCTCTAGGTCCTGACTGAAGCTTTAACTTGCTTGAGAAAAATGACCTCCATCTAAATCAAGGAATGCAGCAACACTGAGCCAAAGCCTCTGCACTGACATGCATTTTGTTTGCGTTTTATCTTGCTCAGGTCCACTGACTTCTGACATGTCCTGCCAGCAGAACCAGCAGCAGTGCCAGCCCCCGCCCAAGTGCCCCTCCCCCAAGTGCCCCCAGAAGAGCCCAGCACAGTGTGTGCCCACAGTCTCCTCCTGCTGTGCTCCCAGCTCTGGGGGCTGCACTGGCCTCAGCTCAGGCTCCGAGGGAGGCTGCTGCCTGAGCCACCACAGGCGCCGCAGGTCCCACAGGTGCAGGCTGCGCAGCTCGGACTCCTGTGAGGGCGACAGTGGGCGGCAGTGCGGGGGCTCTGGCTGTGGCCACAGCTCTGGGGGCTGCTGCTGAGCTGGACCATGGGATTCAGCAAACACATCCAGGAAAGAAGCTCTGGCAGTGAGGCCCAAGCCTGGGGGACATTCTTCCCATCTGTGTCTACTGCTGGGATGACCCATGAGATGCCTCCCGTGGTCTCCTGGATTCTGTATTTGCCTGTCCTCTGTGTCCCTCTGAAAAATAAAGCTCCTGTTTCTTATCACACACAAAAAGAACTGTAACAAGTTTATGTTTCTATCCAAACCTGTGCTGCTCCCTGGGTGCCGAATCCTGTCTCAGACACAGGCACCTCGCAGGCCCTGCGTGCTGCCTCCCCTCACAGGGCTCTGGAGGCTGCTGGCCTGGAGGTGGAGAGGAAACCTTGCGCAAGGCCCAAGACAGGGGCACAGAGCTGTGAGAAAACATAGATAGAGTCCTGGCAAGCAAAGGAAGTGAGCCTCTTGTTGGAGTTCCTATCCTTCAGGGACTGCTTTGGAGGCTCAGCCTCTGCTCTGACAGCGAGGCAGGAGGAGAAGGCCCAGACTAACCTGGTCCTAGTCACCTGGTTTGTCCCAAGCTAGCACTCTCTGGTCCTTCTGATCCAGGCTGTCATCCAGCCCGAGAGCTGTGGCAGTTTCGAGAGACCCCAAAACCTTGTTTTCAATTTTCGTTCCAAAAGAATAAAAGAGCTAAACATTTGTTCTTTATTTATTTATTGTCTGAGAAAGTTAACAGTTTTATATAAGGAAAAAAGTTACTCCTGAGCCCATCATTGGCCCTAAAAGTTGCCATTTAAATATTATCAGTATTCCATTCTAAAGCTCCTCTATGCTTTTCATCAGTGTATTTCTGGAGAAGCCTGAGGCAGGGAGAGCAGGCTGTTTGCTGAGGTTTAACCCAAGCACGGAGCCTTACGGGATCTGGTGGTGCTGCTCCCTGGTGCTGATGGGTGACTGCAGCCTCACTGCTGAGCCACAGCTGCTTTCCATCCTGAACAGGCAAGTCCTCGTGAATTCCAAGTGAGCCCTGACACGTTCATCAGTGCTCATGGGTTAGAGTATGCCCCCGAGACCAGCGTGAAGCTGCGTGTTCTCACAAGGGGTTTGTTCCGGTTCTCCTTTCTCTTACATGTCTTTCCCCTAAATCTTTCTAATGCATTTTCGGACAGAGTCTACAGGGTCTCACTATGTAGATTGGACTCGTGGTGAGCCTCCTGTTTTCAGCCTCCCAAACCCTGGGAATTACAGGTGTGCGCCACCATGTCCAGTTTCAATTGCTGTCTCAGTGTGTCCTGTGGACCCAGCTGGCATGGCACTCCAGGGATCTAGCCCCAGCTGTGTGTTCTGCATAAGCAGGCCCTTAGTCCACCGAGCTATCAGGCCAGCCCTCTCCTGATTCTTATATGTACATCTGAAGACCATCTCAAGGGTCTCAGAAGGAGAAACCTATCTCACTGATCCCAAAGTCTGCTCAAATCTAAATCCATTGCTAGGATCTACTTTCTCAGAGAATTTCATTTAGCAAGTTAACTGATTTTCCTGACAAAGACCTTTGGGTTCAACTCAGCTAGTATTCTTTTTGACATGTTCTTCAGATTATTAAAAATTATGTGCCCAAGACTATTATGAGAAAATAGTTTTGCATTATGGTATTTTTTTTTTTTTCCTGCCTCAGGTTTATTTGTACAAAGAGCACAGGCGAACGCTAGGCCCTTGGACATGGCAGCCCAGGGGTCACAGCAGTCCTTCTGTATTCACATCAGCAGATAGAGTCTATTACTGTGGAGCCTTGCTGGGGACCTGGACACCTTTGGAAGCTTGGGCAGGAGCACAAGCGGGAGCCTGGGCCTTTGACCAGCATGGCCTGTGACCCTCGGCAGTGAAGGCATAGGTACACTTTCCAAGCTTGGGGTAGGCATTATAGGCAAGTAGAGTGAGCCTGTGGTTTACTTCCTTTTGAATGATCTTGGGCTTGACATCCTTGGGTTGGCCAGGGCCTTGATAACCTCAGGGCGTGTGCTCATGGCCTCAGCATTGTTTGCCTACATTTTCTCGAAGCCCTTCTTGTGCTTCTTGGAAAAACGCGTGTTCCTAGGGAGCTTGGGATCTACCCTATTCAGAGATTCGTATCTTTGTGACTAGTTTCTTGTTGCCATTTCTGTGTCATTTTAGGGACTCGTGTGATGTGATTCTTGGGCTAGACCATAACTACGCCGCGAACCACAGTTGCCAAGCCACATTATGGCATTGTTGAAGAAAATGAACTAACCGCAAAAGAACTGATTGATTCTATTGAAGTCATAACTAATGCACAGACGTTGCTTTCTATCGTTTCTATTCTGAAAGGGATTTCTTCTACAGCTTTCAGTTTTGTCTCCAGTCTGCATCCCTTCATCTTTCTGAAAGGATCCCTAGAACCATCACACTGTGGTTCAGCATCCTGGCTTTGTTCTGATGCAACGGTGTTTCACAAAGCTAGGGAATAGCACTGGTGGCTTTCCGTGGAGAAGGACTATTTGTGTTTGAAGCAGATGTAACCACTGCCATATTGCAAAGTTTGGGTAGAAATTCTAGAGGAGGATGTGCTGGTAACTATAAAACAAGAATGCGTCTTAAGCTCCTGACAGAAGTTTTTACAGATGTAACCTATAACCCCTGGACACTGCTAATATATTTTTTCTTACAGTTTTATCAGTGTCTCCAGTTTTGGATTTGCGTATTTTCAGGAAAAACTTTCATCTCAAATTTATTTGAAATGTGATACCTAGCCTCCCCACTCAGCAGAGCACATGGTTCAAATCGATTTTCATCCTTCAGACATTTCCCTGCAGCTCCGGTCCCCAACCTATTACGTTTTCATCCCCAGGCAGAACTATTCTTAGCACTGGCCGGCTAGACCTGCAAGACCTGGGGAGAACAGTCACAGCTGAGCAGTGTTGGGTACAGCTGAGTCACGGGACAAGAGTCAGTGATCAGAAAGAAGCAGGTTTATTTGTTCACAAGGTGAGACAGAGTGTTGTTGTGGTCAGAAAAATGGGAAGGATAGCAATTTTAGAAAATGCAAGGGCAGGGGCTTCTGCAGAAAACTTCCCTCCGCCCTCCACCATGAAGTCTTCAGCTGCTCTGTCCAACAGAGAGAGCCGAGCATCCCTGGGAGAGGATGCCACATGGAGGTTTTCCCTTGGCCTTAGAGATTCTTGGCACCTCTGGAATCTCGTTTCTCAGCCTCAGGTCCCGGTCAGCAGCAGCCCCCAGAGCTGTGGCCACAGCCAGAGCCCCCGCACTGCCGCCCACTGTCGCCATCACAGGAGTCCGAGCTGCGCAGCCTGCACCTGTGGGACCTGCGGCGCCTGTGGTGGCTCAGGCAGCAGCCTCCCTCGGAGCCTGAGCTGAGGCCAGTGCAGCCCCCAGAGCTGGGAGCACAGCAGGAGGAGGCCGCGGGCACACAGTGTGCTGGGCTCTTCTGGGGGCACTTGGGGGAGGGGCACTTGGGCGGGGGCTGGCACTGCTGCTGGTTCTGCTGGCAGGACATCTCCGTGGGCTCAGTGACCTGGAGGGAGCAGAGAGAAAGCTCAGTGAAAAAAATAGTGGACCATGGCTGTTGCTCTCTGAGTATCTGGTAAAGTGCTGCAGGAGAGCAAGAAAGGAAATGTGCCTGGAAGTGCCCAGGCATGCCAGGCGCCTCTCCCGGTGGTGGTGCTCTAGCCCCAGAGAAAGCACTCAGCTGAGCTAGCCCCGCAAGCTGCTTCATCCCCAAACATCTGGAGGATGGAACTCTTTGGCCTAAGCATTCTGGACCCATATATGTGAGTCTAAAGGTAGAGAGATGGGGCAGATGTGTGAGTTCCTGTGGCCTTTGCAGGTCAGAGCTGCTGGCCTGTCCCACAGCGCTCTCTGCTGGCCTCGCTGCCCTGGTTGCTCCCCTCTCTGCCCTCTCGCCATCTCTATTCCTGATCTCAGCATTTCCGTCTCCTCTGCTGTGACCCAGTGTTCCCTGCCTCAGTCTCCCACTCCCTGCTGGTACTCACCTCTCGCAGAGCAGACTGCAGAGAAAAGGCTGTGCCTGAGGAGCCTGTGGTCTGTGGAGCAGGAGTCCCAGGAAGGCCTTTTATGCTGGTCCCAGCTGGTGATTCCCTAGCTGAGCTTGCTGCTGCTTTCACAACCAGGGCAGGTGACACCCAGGCACGTGCTCACAACTCGGTTTCTGGCTTTCAACTGGTGTGTTCCTAATGTGCCTGTAATGAGATAACCAGGAGGCAGAGCATCACCCATGAGTCTCCTAGTGGGCTTGCCCCTTCCCTCCCCCTCTCGTCTCCTTTCCTCCTCCTTTGGCTCCTGGGCCTTGGACCTCGGTCCATGTGGTGACCTTGCTGGGAATGACTGTGGTTACGACTGATGTATGTCTTGAGCTCTTGGTTCCAAAGGGACAGGCACACAGCAGACAGATCAATCAATAAAGAGAAAAGCAGTCCTAAGTGATAAATATATATACCATGCCATGCTCAAAGTCCCCCGACTGCTCAACCACTGTGGTGATCAGGTGTGACCCACTGCTCCCCTCTGAGCTTTGGGCTGTGAGGCCCCAGGGTGACCCACGTCACCACATAGGCCCTGTCCATTGGAAGCCCAAGAGATGAATTCAAGGCATCTAGAGCCAGTGTGGGGTTTTTCTAAGCTTAAGAGGCAGAGTGATTTAAATTTTGATGGACAAATAAATGAATTATACAGGGCTTAATGTGGCTTCTGTTTGATTGTAGTAAATAACTCTAAGGTGAAAGCTATTTGTATATTTCAATTATTATACACGGGGAGATAGCTCAACAGCATAAGCACCCCTCTGAGTTATTATAATAGCATGCTATATTTATGGAAAATATAATTAAAGTTTAATAGTGCATACGTAATGTAAATTGTTTTGTTATTAAAATAGGTTTTCTAGTGGATTTATATTTTCCAGGAGAGAAAAATTCTGCTGTTGTGTAAAATGGGAGAAACTAATTATGTAGTCCCTGAGCACTATATGTGGTCAATGAGCTGTATTTTACAAAATGTACAATATAAAATATAATTGTATGTGACCGTTAGAGCTTACAGGACCATCATGTTTTCCTCACTTGATCAGAAAGCACTCCATGATGAAAGCGAGAGCTTGCGAGTTATTCCGAAGCGCTACAGTAGCTTTCACGGATATTAATTGGGGACGGAGTGGGGGAGGACATGGCCTTGTCTTGTCTCCGAATGACCCTGTTCGTCCCTCTGCAGCCAGCTCCCTGCCTCTGTCTCATTTCACTTTTATCTCCCAAGTCCCTCCCATTGTAAAGAGCTCCCAAACTGGACAGATTCTGAAGCGGCTCACAGAGTGGGAGAGGGCTGAGACACAAGATGGACACCGCGTGCTGGCTAGCGGGAGACGCGGGGTCAACCACGCGCACACAGGCAGCCTCCCCTCTGTTTTACCAGAGGGCCCCAGGTTGCAGCGAGCGTTCCAAGGTCCTTCAACTGTGTCTTTGCATGAACGACCTGTCAGGAAGAGATCAGGCTGATGGCCGTGGTGCTGCCGGCGCTGTAGGGCTCCTCAGCGGAGTCTGGGCTGGTGTCCGCGTGAGCCCAGATGGCAGTATCGCCCTCTTTCTTTTTTCTCACAGATCTGATCCTCCTTCCTAAAGGCATCGTGATCTGTTCCTCCTCAGTTTCTTCTTCCTCAGTCACCAACCTCTTTCACTTTCGACCTTCAACAAACGCTGGGCACCCGCTGTTGGCTGGACACTGTGTTCACTGCTGGCATCAGGGCTGCAAAGCAGAAAGACGCCTTTCCCGTGCAGGCGCACCTGAGGATCCAGCCAATCACAGTGCGGCCAATGACACAGCAGGACTGAGGCCCATGTGAGAGGAATGCAGTGTGGGGAGTGTGTAACCAGACAACAGCACAAGGTACTCAGATCTTCCTATAGATCTTAACAGCATTTAATTGACTTCTCTTTTAATACAAACCGGTACAAAATAACAGGCATGATTTTGAGTCCCTACTAACAGTCACGGTAGGGCAGTGCCAGTCTCAGTGCCTGGGCAGACTCTGACGTCTCTGGATGACTCAGGGCTAAGGAGGCTGCTCAGCTCCTCAGAGCAGGTTGGAGACAGGCCATGAGCCAGGCAAGAGAGGCAGAGTAGGGTGGACCTGGCTCACCAGAGCTGTCCAGCTGGGTTCTGTAAGCACGCGGCACTTCGATTTGGAGATCCCAAGTCATTCCGTGGAGACACCTTGGATTGCTGGTCCTGTTCAGCTACTGTGATTTGGGCGGATGCATGGTGACCTCGCCTTTTACTCAGAGACTGAGAAATCAGCTCCTAAAGGATCCCGTAGTCTGTCGAAATGTGCCTTTTTTGTAAATATAGGGAAATTCAGACAGGCCAGAAACTATAAAGACACGCAAGCGCAGTATCAACGGTGCAGTGGTCAGGTCAGAAGACGCGAACCCAAAAACATGGAGGCAGAAGAAGCCAGAGAAGCAGCTGATCCAACGCAATGGCAAGCCTTGGGGAAAGCTCTCAGGCAAATGGGGAACAGGAGCGACTGGCTTCGCTGTGATGTGCAGCCCCACACGAACACCGCCCAGGCAACATCACGCTTCAGAGAGAGGACAGGGATGCTCCCACCGGAGATGCGCACTGAGCAGAGGGAGAGCTATGGAGCGCAGGGAACGAAAAGGACCAGAAAGTGCAAGAAACTTAGTTGAAACAGAGAAATAGGGTCCATGAACCGAGAAAAAGATAATTCCTTAATAAATGACACTGACAGTTCAATATCCTCATGATTTAAATGCTATTGAAAAAACTGGTTCTCCACGTGCCGAAAACTAAAACTTGACCCGGGTCTATGACCGTGCGCTAAACTAAAGTCAAAATAGATTCAAGATCCAAATATTAAAAGAGAAACACTAAATCTTCTAGAAGAAAAAGTGGAAGAAAATCTTGGAGACATGGGGGCTCGCAAAGAGTTCGTGGATAAAAATAAAAATGCACATTTAACACTTAAAGAATCAACAAGTGGAACCTCCTAAGGCTAAGAAGTTTTTGCAAATCAAAAGAAATTACCAATGGAGTGAAAAGACATCCCACACATTTCGAAAAGATTTCAACTACTAAGTATTCAGATAAAGGTCTTCTATCTAGAATTTATAAAGAACTAAAAAACATTAGGGTCCCAAAATTCAAAGACCCAGTCCATAAATGGGCATCTGAGATGAGCACACACTTTTCAGAGAAAGAAATTCAAGAAGTCTATAAATACATGAAGAAATGTTCCACATCCCTAGGCATTCGTGAAACGCTAATTAAATGGTAAAAGTATTTGAAGAGACTTTTAAAAGAAGAAGACACTTGGGGGACAAATAGACACATGTGGGATACAAAGTGCAATGTCTTTAGTCACTAGGAAAGTTCCAATTAAAACCAAGAAGAAATAGCACTGCACACACACTGAAGTGGTAAGCAAAGAGAAAAACAATTGACCCAAATAGCCTCAAGGATGTGGAATCACAAGAACCCTCACACGTGGTTCGTGGAAACACAGATCACTGGGCCACTTTGGCAAACTGCTGGGCAGTTTTTGAAACAAGAAATATTTGTCCTACAATTCTAATTCTTAAATATTTAGTCAAGAAGGAAATTAATATTGGTAGAACATCGCATAGAGTGATAACTACAATGTCTTCGTTCATAGTGTCTCTGAACCCAGATGTCCTTTAATGGATAAATGAATAAAAGGACTAGGCATGGTATGTCCACACAGTGGGCCACTACTGAGCAGCAAAGCTGGAAAGAGCTACTAGCGCAGGACACCATAAGGATAAACTTGGGATATATTATTGTCTGTGAAAGACATGACTTTCTTCTTTCTGGTACAGGAC